>CATIWR010025279.1:0-28519 GCA_949677035.1 Omphalea diandra
TATATATATATATATATATATATATATATATATATATATATATATATATATATATATGTATATACACACACACAAAGATTATTTGTGCTTAAAAATAAATGCTATATAACAAAAATGTAAGCTTACATATCTTAGTACATACGTTATTTAAGTTATACACACACACATAAACACAAATACTTAAATGTACTATGTGGAGTAGATGTATGCATAAATATGTTACAACTCATGTATATATATAAATTATTTAAAATATTTTCAAATAATGTGAGATATATATAAGTTATATATCTTTAAATAAACGTCACAAGAAAAATCAAAATGACTAAATATTACTTAATACTATTTTTTATTAGTTAATTATGAAAATTTTTATTAATCAAATTTATATATTCATAATTTATAATTATATAATAAATATGAGTAAATAAATAATTTCATAAAATAAAGAACCGAAACTCAAACTAAACTGGAACAAAATTTAAAATTATCCAAATCGAGTTGGACCAATATTTATAATTATTCGTTGTCAGTTTTGGATAATTATAAATAATTAATCCACAACTAGACCCAATCACCTTTAGCCGAAAATCCACTTCGATGCCTAAGTTAACTAATATATTTGAGAGTTAAAGTGAGAGTATGTATGCATAGAATGAATGAAATACTTGGTTTTTATCCTTTATATAGTGATTAGCGTGGATTGTTTCCATATTGGATGATGACTCTCTTTCCTCATATTATTTTGGATCTTATTCATGAATCATGTGCTAATGCTATGTTGAATTGGATGGGCTAGCTCCACTCAAGAATTGCCTTATATAATATTTACTTAGAGATGGAAAAATGAGTCTCATCTGGTACGTTCAAGTTACATAATTTAGGGATAGGTCAATTTTAAATCGTATTTTTTTTTTTTTTGGATGGATTCAGAACAAGTCACTGTGACTTGTAGAATAGATCAAATCATTGGGTGTAATGTATATAAAGTAATTCAAGTCATTTCATATCATTTTTGAAATTCAGGTTGGGTCACTTTTAATTTTAAATTTTTAAATAAACAAAATATCCTTTTTATTTTTAAATAATTTGAATTGTATCAATTAGATTTAGGTCAAATAGATTTATTTTGACTCATGAATTGAGATATTTTAAATTTTTTCAATTTCGAGTCAACTTAGTATTAGTTGGATTAAGTCAGGTAAAAAATTATGATGCCTATGTTCACTTGATTAATTTGATGGAAAATTTGGCTTAGACAAGATGAAGAAAATATTTTTGCACAATTAATATATATATATATATATATATATATATATATATATATATATTACAAAATTGTTATCCATGATATATCTTGTGTTAAAGGACCTATTAGAATAGGCTTGTTAAGGTCCTATTCTTTATATAGTGGTGACAACATATCTACATTTAACAATTAAAAACCATATACAAACCATTAAAATTGATTTCTAATAATTTAAAAGAGATGAGTATTGGCACTAGAATTTGCATGTTCAACCTTATGTAATATGAGATGTAGAACAATGACAAAGTTCAAACATATATCATTTATTGATAAGCAAATGTAATTGAATATGTATTAAAGTAACTAACAAGTAAAGGTATCATTTTTAAACAAAATCTTACATTGGACTGCTAACATTAATTGATAAACTGTTATTGTTTGTCAATTTTTAGCGCATGAATTATTATTAGAAAAGCACAATCATGTAAACAACTCAAAATAGCAAATTTTAACTATTTTTACTTAAGTTTGTATGAAATATAAATCTTGGAATGAATTATACCTTACTATAACCAATGCTTTTTAATAAATTACTACACCATTAACCAAAAAGAAACAATCAATATCAAAGTAGCTATTCCATTAGCATAGTTCTTTACTCACTATAGAAGTAATTATCTACCCTAACATATACTAGGACACCATATACTAGGACACCTAATTACTTGTTAGGAAATTGGCAATGTTGTTTAGGAATAGTGTTATGCATGTTCTTGGCTAGAGAAGTAAAGGCAAGAGTTATCAACTATGGAGTTGTCAAAGGAGACATTATCTTTGGATGCAGTCCATTAGAACTTGAAAAGTACAAGAATCAATAGGCAAGCAAATATAATAGAGGTTGTGAGGAGGAAGAAAAATGTCAATCAGGTCCATGATATCATTTATTACATCGACAAAGATATATATATGGAGATACAATTTCGAAGCATTATGCCAATAAGAACTGGAACTTTCTTAAAGATGAATGCATAATAATATACATTGTCATGTATGTTGAGTCTCTAATAAATAAATAAATATAGCTTAAAAGGATGGAATATCCATTTTGTACTATATATCGAAATTGCTAATCAAATGTGTTGTTGATTCCACTCCATTAATTCTTTTAAAAATATTTGATAAAGTTGATTTTCAATTAAATATCTCTCTTTATTCTTAATTCTTCATGTCTCTGTGTGTCTAGTTGCCAATTGGATTCATAGAGTGAAGTTTTAATATGATAAGTTAGATGAGTGCAATAGTATGCTTATAAGCTACAATATTATTAAAAATACTATTTTTGTTAAGATGTTCAAGGTCGGAGCTAGTTACAATCAAATTTTATATGCAACTTATGATGAATAAAAATTAAGTGACATTTTATTCTAAAAAATTTTTGAAGGGATATATTTGATAAGAATTCAACTTAATAGCCATGCTAATATTGCAATGATTTCAAAGAAGTAATAGATATAAATACAATTAAATATCTCTGTTGGACTAGGTTAGTTAAACCTATGTCATAAGACTTTTATTTTTTATCTTCACAATGGAGATTGATTAGTTTTAATGCTTTGAATAATTGTTATTTTGCAGATTATAAGATTTATTTTCATCGAAAGTTGGATTAAAGTCAAACCTCCATCTTTTAGAAGAACATCCAAATTTGCAATTGGTATCCCCTAAATCACGATCGCGACATTGCATTTAGGATAAATGGAACGAGGACAGAGGAATTTGCGGGTGAATTTACAGCCACGACTCAGCCAAACAAGCATTGGTTAATTCATAGAGGAATTCGCGATGGCTTTCATGTCAGAAGTTGTGACTGGAAATTTCATAGTAATAAAAGAGAGAACCAAAGCCACAGCCACAACACTTCAAGTGTCCAAGGTAACCGTTAGAAATCAAAAATCAAGGGGCAAAGATTTGGTCCCCACCATGACTCAAGAAGTTGTAGTTTCCTCACCAAATAAAGGAATTTGCATTCTCAGTCATGCCCAAGACAAAGCTAACTCGCTACTGCAACTTTTAAGTAGTTAGTTGAACATAACAGTTATATTACTTAGACAACCAATGGACGATTTTCAGCTCCTCGGTACAATTTGGAAATTCGCGATCGTGAAATGAGAATAGCCACCGCGACTTCTGCCTGACAATCATTGAATGTAAAATCTGTCTAACACAACATGGAGATTTTGGTATAGTTTTTGAGTAACATCTCTTTGGTGGATGTGTGTTATAAATACTCCATCAAACTGATGTAAATGCAAGAGAATTCAATTAATTGTGACCAAACTCTTGTCAATTTGCTACTCATTCGTTTACTCTTCTTTATGTATAGTAGATTGTTTGGTATGAGCAATAAACACCATTTTAAGTAGGTTAAGAGTTAGTCTAAATTCTAAAACTCTCGTAAGAGGTTGAAGTTTGTGCCTATCCAAAACACTTGTGAGAGGTTTTTGTGTGAGCCTAAAAACATAAGGTGTAAGGGTTTTGTGTGAGCCATAAAACACAAGTTATATAAGTTTGGTGTGAGCTTGAAAATACCAGTTTTGTTGAGTGAAATACCCAATTATGAAGAATTGAGGAGTGAATGTAGGGTTTGTTAACACCCGAACCACTATAAACTTGTTGTGTTGATTTTTTCTCTTTTCCTTCTTAACTTCCTAAACACTTTAACCTTCCTTTTTAATTTTTAATTAGCCACCAATTTAACCCCCCCCCCCTCCTCCCCCTTTTTCTTGGTGCACTAGGCCAACAATCTTAAATTTATGGAAATTGAGAGTCTTGAGGGATGATAAAGGGATTATTCTATGGTCTCATTTCCTATCAAACCATTTAAGTTATAGGAACATGTCTTCAGAAATTCATATAACCTATCATAATTTATCATTATCATTCATAAGTACCATGCATTATTATCAAGCTTATTGGCTATAATTTTTTAAGCTACAAGTAATAGGCTATAAGTCTTCATATATTCATCTATATTGACTTACAAAGAACTTTAATCATAAATACATATAACTTAGTTGAAATTATGTATACAACTCTAGAATCTAGTTGAAATTATGCATACAACTCTAGAATTCTAGTTGAAATTATGCATACAACTCTAGAATTCTATTACGTAAATTCAATAAATGGTCATCAATCTGTTATATATAAATAATCTTCACTTGATATCACCACTAGGTTGTTAAACCTATAAGGTGAGCAAGATGTAGATGAGTGTGTCAATTCAAAAAATAAATATTGCTCAACATGACACATCACTATCGAACATTCAAACATGCTTCTCATTCTTCTATTTTCTTACTTTATAGGGCCATTACATAACACCTCAACAAAAAAGGTGACAGTTTCTAGCCCAACCTAAACTCAGAAGAAAATATAGTTTCTAACTTATCCTGAACTCACAAGAAAATAGTTACTCGGACCTAATTCAATCTAAAAGGAAATTTAAAATAACAAAAACTTGAAATGATACAAAAAATTTTGGGTTAAACTCTATCTTCCCCATAGGTGAATCCGATCTTCATCAAGCCTATGGGTTGATCTTAATGACTTTATCTAAATTATTAAAAAAATTTAAATTTTATTTTTTTTCTAAAAATCAAAATTATAAATAACTTGATCCAAAACTTAAAAACAACTAAAATATGATCCAAATTTCTCTCCTCATCTTGATTTGATGACCTGACCTACCCATAAAGTGACTCAGATCAAACTTGCCTACAAAAGAGGTGACTAGAAAATCATATGATCCAATCTGAACCCGTCTGAATTAACTAGTTTACCACCTCTACTTCAACATATGCATAAATTGGTCTGCCCACTTAGACAATAAAAGCCTTCATCTCATTCTTTATGCCTTTAACCTTATTAAGGCTTAAAGAGTTGTCTCATGCTAACCCAAGACATCTTTCTTGGGGCTTGAGGGATTATTTCATATTAATTCAAGCTAAATTTCTTGGGACTTGATGAGTTATCTCATACTTAACATTTCATTATCATTATACATCATTCCTTTCAAAATCAACCAAGACTAAAAGAGCAACTCAATCATCATTAGAAATCTATGACACATCACATTCATATATCACAACATAAATAATGCAGTTTTCAATGCAAAAATATCAATTATATATTCTTTATTCCTTTATTTAGTTTTACACCAATATGATACATTAATGCAAGGAAATAGATAGGAGAAGTAGTAAAATGTCATGACAAGCAATATTTACTTACCACTTACAAATTCTTACTCAAAAAAATTTTAACTCTTTTAGCAACTATGATCCACACTAAGTTCTCAATGGTTTAGAAAATGCACACGATCATCATAAGCAACCATATAAGAGAATTGAAGGAAAACACTTAGCACCTAATTAAACTCTAGGTGCTAAAATATCCACTTAACATCTAAATATACTCATTATTAATCTAACATATAAACAACTCTTAAGCAACTCAAAGAAGCTATATCAAGTGTTAATTGCAAGGATTAACTAACATGTCAACTCCTTAATTAAACCTTTAAAGCTCAAACCAAAGTCCAAATAAACAATTATGCATTTGGGTTTTTATTATCATAAATCCTTCTATGATTACTTGATTGAAGAAGGATAACCAAAGTGTGTTCCCTTGAAACTTAAAGATCACTTGAGTTTCTTGGAGAAACTTGAAAAATCTTTAAGAAAACTTATTAGATTAAATGATCTTGAGGTTGAGCAGGATTTGATTAGGTCATGTCAACTTCCTGTCCAGTCATTTTTAGGTTAGATTGACTCTAAGTAATGTCTTTTCCAAGTGAGTTCATGTTGGATCATTTCAGGTTCCAAGGTACGTCATGTTAGGTTATTAGATTAAGGTACCAAAAATAGTTTGAGTTATTCTTCGAGTTTCAAATCGGGTCAATTCTAATTTTAACTTTTTTAAATAAAGAAAATATTATTTTAATTTTAAATAATTTAATAATTTAAATCGAGACGTTTAAGTGGACCTCGGGAGTCAAGTCAAGGTTTGGTCAATTTGGATTGACCTGCAGGTCAAGTTGGGTTTGACCTGAAAATTTTTAACTTATTTTTTCTTCAAGATTTAGTCAAGTTTGAATCACTTTTTTTGTCAAATTTTGAATTGGGTAAAAAATTGTCACTTCTAATAATCACTAGAAAGAGAGAATTCCCACACTAATACCATGTAAGTTTAGAAAAAGAATAAGAAAATGAAGATCTCATGTATATTATTGAAGCAAAATGGCATATATATTATAACTTTGTTAACTATATTGCTAAAATAAAGCTTTATACCTATTATTATACAAAGCTTTGAAAATCATATTAGATCGATCAGTTGGATTGGATCAGTCAACCTGATTGATTAAATAAGAAATTGGATCACCAATTCATTTCATTAATTTGGCTTGATTTTTCAAACTATTTTTTATTTTTAATTACTACAACTATATTTTTCATTTTAATATTTTTTATTTTTTAGAGCTATTTTAATGATATTTTTTTTAATGTTATGTATTATTGAATCAATTTAATTGGATCAATCGAGATGACCAATCTAAAAAAATCAACAAACTAAATAATCCACTAATCAATCTAGTTTTCAAAACATTGCCATAACAACTACAATGGCTTGATATAAATAATTAATTTCAAGCTCATCAATCCTTATTTGTTATACCTTGACAAAGTTTGAATATCGTGCAATTGCTATTGCAACTTTGCAATGACTTCTCCATAAAATTAGTTACTCATTGCAATCCACACAACTTTATTGCAACCATAACATATTTGATTGTAGATCCCATCTTCCATAACTAGACAAAATATATGGAAATTGATTTCCATTTTGTAAGAGATAAAGTTACCAATAATGATCTCAAAGTTATATGTTTGGTATCATATGGCCAAAGCACAAATGTTGTAACAAATGTCATGATAAGGAAAAGACTTGTTCGGGAAATCTACCCTATTTTTTATCACAATCAAAGTTCTTCATAAAGGCTTAAGGCCACTAGAACCCATAACAAGCCTAATTTAACTTGTGAGAAAGCCCATTATAGTTTTCGTTGCATCACTCTGATATCAAAATTCTTAAACTTGCATAATATCACCTTAAATTCTAATGAATAAAACTAATAGGATTTAGGGACCAAGCAGAACTTAATCCCAAAACGTGTCTTAAAACATGACTTTTCTTTTCTTTTCAATTTCTTATTTTTCTTTTCTTTTATGACATAAATCACATATAAAAAAGGTCTCATAAACAATCCTTAGAATTAAGATGTTCATTCTTATCCCACATCATTCTAATCTCATTACATTATACATCTTAATCATTAACATTTATTCCCATATGTATAATATAATTATTAGACATTATGAAAATAACAAAGAACATAGAACATATAATAATCATGTTTATTAATTATATACATAATCCTTACTAACACTTATACATAAATAAATTAGGCATCTATAAGAAATAGTTGTAGTGCCTTAACATGTACATAATGCTTGACTTAAATCTTATAGCTTTTACTCATACTATGATCTCCTTTTATCTAACCTGCAAAATAACTTGTGTGCATAAGAAGTGAGTTTCTTATGGGAAACTCAGTAAAGGATTTTATATGTCCATATGCATGCTCACATGCCTTTATATGAATGCATCTCTAACTACATGGCACATCATATGCATACATCATTTATATAGCATAACATTTAGACAGGTATAGTCAAGTTCCTGGGAATCCCTACTTAGTTTATTTTATCTTTCTTGTATAAGGGAGTTGTGTTGCCAATCATACTCTTGGGAGAGTTACCTCACTAGTTGTGTCCTTTACTTATCTCTTACATAGGGTGTTTCCTTACCATCCATGTCATACATTCATAACATTTCATTCATTTCATATAGGTTATAATACTTGCATAGCTAGCTATGTCTTTGGCTTTCCACTTCTTATTTGAATTACCCTCACATCACATAGCATTTAAACATAACACGTATATCACGTCATTTCATTTCATCTAAAATACGCATATGACTTTTATATTAATGTAATTTGTCCAACTTTAGCTTACATATAAAAATATGATGCATGCATGCAATGGACATTAAAGCCACGATAAAACCCTTACCTAGTAAAGCTAATCCTTAATTGTTTATCACTTTCTCTATCCTTGATCCATAGCATAATACACACCTAAATATATAAATAAACCTATATTAATACAATAAAAATAGCATCACACACACCTAAATTTATAAATAAATTTATTCATCCATCAAATATGTTATGTATATTAAATAAACTATGATTGGCCCAAAAAACCCATAAGGACATTAAGTCTGAACTTTTTCTAAACTTGCTTATTAAGTCCAAAAACTATATTTACATGTATAACTTCTATCCTTTGGGTCCATAGTCCATAAAAGATCTCAAACCTTTAATTAAATGTCTATTATCATCCATAATTATCATTTATATGTTAATCCTCGAAGTCCACAAGCTTTTTAATTTAGTCCATTTACTAAATTGCAGCCTCATTTAGCATTACTACTTCCATTTCATCATAATAACTTACATCATGTTCATAACCATTACTAATTCTCCTAATTGCCTTTAATTGTTCCATAAATATCTTCAAACTTTTCATATTCTTTCAATATAATGTTAAAATGCAATTACCCTTAAATTACATATAATTAGCCTTAATTCTCTATCAATTAATTTACTTAATATTATTTCGCTTCCATACAATCCATTTCTTATGAATTACCTCATATAAACATCAATTTTATATTTTTAGACCTAATTGATAATTATAAAAAAATCAATAAAATTTATAAAATCTTATTGTGACCTTTAATATTCACAAGTCTTAAACCACTGTGACTAGGACAAAGAATATGATTTTCTAGTATGAATTTTTATTTGGGCCTATTAGGGCTATTGTGACCAATTTGCAGTGGCTGGAGCTTGCTACCAACAATTATTTGATGAAAACTAACTCCATCTTATATAGATCTTCATTCCAAGAGTTTATAAAAACTGACGACGCCATCATATGAGCTACTGTTTGTTCAAAATTGATCTAAATTTGAGATTTAATCCAAACTTTAACTAGTAATTTTGTTATTGTTCGACCTCCATTAGGGGTGAATTAGATATTTGTGAAAAGCTATTAAAAAGAGCTTTCCATTACAATTTGAATCACCCAAATGGAACTTTAGTTGAAGACTTATGGGGCTATCAAAAATCTACCCATGGTGACATTTTAAAATTGGACTTATCACACCATCGATGGCAGTTCTCAACTAGAGTGGGTCAGCCTACTATTGCACATGTCCTGTTTCTCTCTTTTTGTGGCGCGGTATAAAATGTCTCATACTACCTCTACTTTAGCAAACCTAAAATATTGTCTTGATTGGTCTACCAATATGGACCACTCCTCTCTTTCTTTCTTTTTTATAATAATAATTATTAAACAATCATAATTCTTATAACTAAAATATCCACTATATAATTATTCAAATTTCATAAAATTAAATCCTCCATCCATAGTTAAATTTAACCTACATACACACATATAAAATAATTAAATATTATTAGTATTATTTTTTAATAGTTAATTACGAAAATTTTTCATCAATCAGCTTTATATATTCATAATTTATAACTATATAATAAATAATAATTTGATAAAATAAAGAACTAAAATTCGAACTAAATCAAACTGAAATTCAAAATTATTCGAGCTGAATTGGACTGACATTTAAAATTATTCGTTACCAGTTTTGGATACTTGTAAATATTAGTCTAGAATTAGACCCAATGACCCCTAATTGAAAGTCCACTTTAATGCTTAATTTAGCTAATATTTTTGAGAGACAAAGTGAGTGTCTGTAGAATGAATGAAATACCTTATTATAACACTTTATATAATGATTTGGATATATTGTTTTCATATCAGATGAGGACTTTGTTAAATTCCTGATGACGATTATCCTTTCCAAAAGAAGATAAAAGGATGAATTGAATAATCATATATGGGTCAAGCCAACGCTGCGTATAAGCTGAAAGCCTATTTTGGACTGAGATGGGCTTATAACTAGCTAAATAGTCGTGGCCTATGATGCCAAATTGGACCTCAGTAGACCTATTTTAGTGACGATAGTATTAATTTCAATTGAATCCTTAGATCTAATTGGAAATACCCTCTCCATGTTCGAAATAACAAAAGCAAGAGGGGTGTGAATGAAGAGAGAAAATGAGGGATTTATCAAGTCAAGGAGAAAATATTATTTCTCTTTTTCTATCTTTTTCTATCTTTTTCTTTTTCTTTATTATTTCTCTTTTTCTATCTTTTTCTTTTTATTTCTCCTTTTTAACAAATTCCTCCTCTGTTATTTTGGATATCAAAGGGAAAAGGCTTTTCATTGTTTTTTATTGATTCAAATTGCTATTTTATTATTATTTTTAAACAATAATTATAAGGATTGAAAAAAATAAATTAAATGCTTTTTACTCTTTACTCTTAATTTGAGTTGATTGTAATCATGAGACTCGTAGCATAAAACTCTCATCAATTTTAATCTCTCCACAACGTTCCCTCCATTTTCACCATCCTTTGAAATAGAAAGAAGGGAATATTTTGTCTTTTTTCACCCTTCAATAATCAATTTCGGTGTTTGCTAGGTGACTTAAAGTCAATATTGATTTAAGTTTTGCAGTGTGACACGTAGATGAAAAAGAAATGCAAGAGTTTGCCAATAAAAATGAAATGGATTTGAAAAATATGCTTCCCTCTAATCTTACCACCATTGTTCTATGAAATATCATTCCATGTTTTATTTTTAACTTGAGCCATTGAATATTATTTTGTTTTTAAATATATAAGTATTTTCATGTGGAAGTTTGAATTTGTTTTATTTCTCATGATTCTAGAGTTATGTTTGGTCTATTAATTTATTTATAACTAAATGTGAAAAATTATTTTCTTAACCAAATATAGAAATACAATAGTTTCACTTTGTATTTTTTTTTTATTAATCACCAATTACATAATATGTAGCATAAAACAACAAACTTATACTTTTAGGAGAAGAGAATATTTACTAAAATATTATGTAATATTATATTTTAGATTGACATATTAAAAATAATATCTTCTATATTTTGTAAAAATATATTATTTACATAGCAATATTCCTTATTATCAAATTTCATTATATAATACAAATAAAGGAAATATAATTCATTATCTTATAATTAGTCTCAAGTTAAATAATTTATAGTCAAGTTATAAAATGTTCGCCTTAGTGCACCAAGAAGATGAGTTGAATTGGTGGGAGATTAAAAAATTTTGGAGAAAGGATAAGGAGATTAGATAAAAAAGGAGTAAAGAAATTGAACACAAGATGTTTATAGTGGTTTGGGTATTAACAAACCCTTCGTCGACTTCTCAATTCTTCACAATAGGGTATTTCACTCAACTAAAAATGATGTTTCCAAGTTCACACCTAACTTATATAATGTGTTTTATGGATCATACACAATCCTTACAATTTGTGTTTCAAGGCTCACCCAAAACCTCACTTAAGTGTTTTGGACAAGCTCACACTTTAACCTATTACAAAAGTTTTAGAAATTAGGCTAACTCTCAACCCAATTACAAAGGTGTTTAATACTAACACCAAACAATCAATAAGAATAAGAAGAGTAAGTAGCAATTTTGTAAGAGTTTGGTTACAATAAATGAAATTCTCTTACATTACATCTATTTGGTGGAGTTTTTATAGGCAACATCCACCAAAGAGATGTTACTAACAATCTATGACTAAATCTCTAAGGTAACCTAGGCAGATTTTGTATTAAATATCTGTCAGACAAAAATCACGGTAGTGATTGGCATTTTGCGATCGTAATTTTCCAATTTATGATGGGAAGCTTGAAATCACGACAAAAACGTATCCTTCACCCATTGGTCACCCAAGAAAAATAGCCATTGTATTTGACGAATTAACCAAAAGTCACGTTCGCGATTTAATTCCTTTTTGGGTGCGACTTTTTGGGTGCGATAGAGACTATGAATTCTTCTATTTGGTGAGGACACAACACTTTCTTGAGTCACAGTCACGACAGATGCTTCGCCCTCATGATTTTTGATATTCCAACAATTGTCTTGGACACTTGGCGTGATCTGGTTGCAAACCTGGTTTCCTCATATTAGCTATGAAATTTGCAGTCACAACTTCGGACACGAACACCACTGCGAATCTCTCTATAAGTCGATCAAGCTTCCTTCATCTAAATCGTGGCTGCAAATTCATCCACGAATTCTTATGGCCTAACTCTTTCCATCCTTATTGCAAGGTCGCAGCCGTGAATTAGGAGATACTAACCACAAATTTAGATGTCTTAGTCAAAGTTAGAGATTTAGACTTTCATCCTAATTCCAATGAGATAGTATCTTATCAACTGCAACAAAACACTTAAAAAAACATTTGAACTAATCAATCAATATTGTCAAGATTAAAAGAGGCTTATGTCTTAGGTTTGACCAACCTAGTCTAACAATCTCTCCCTTTTTTATTTTGACAACTTAGATTGATTTTACTTAAAAAAATGAATTACATGAGTGTGAAGTTGGGATTTTTGATGATTTTTAAAAGAACTTGTTAATCAAATAATCAAAGAATTATAAGTTTGAAAAAGGAATGCTCCTATTGCTATTGCTCCCCCTCAACTTATGCTCCCTTTTCGCACATTACTATTCTCTCCCCCCTTTGGCAATATCAAAGAGAGGGTAAAGTTTAAAGATTGAATGAGGTGCATAAATTGAGATAGAATAATCACAAAGATCAAATAATTATAAGAATTAAATATGAGCAATCACATAGAATATGGATCAATCAATTGCAAAGGATAAAAACAAACACTTTTATAAATTTAGAAAATATAGCATCGCAACCTTTATATAACAAAGAAATAAAAGAAACAATTGAAAATCACTAAAGGCAATCTAGAAGATTAGAGAACTATTATCGTCTTTGGAATCATTAATGTCTTCATTTGCTCATTCACTTTGAGCTTTATCACCCTCCTCAACCTCTTCATCATTCTCATCTTCAAGAGTGTCCTCTCAATCCTCAAAATCTAGGAGGTGGCAAGGGGTATCACCAACTTTCTTCTGAGGATCCACCAAATCACTGTAGAGGTGGGAGATTAGGAGAAATCTTCTTTTTATCATCCTCATCATCTTGTCAAGCTTCATGTTGATAGAGGCAAGAGAGATTTTGGCTTTAGGTTTAGGTTGGGAAGGTGGAATGGATTGAACACCCTTTTCTATAAGTAGCCTCTTCCTTTTTAAAGCTTAGGAAGTCTCTAACTTCTTTACCCCAAAAGCACCCAATGTATTAGTGTATGAATCATGGTGAATTACCTTAGCGTTAATGAGGTAGGGCAAGTCTAAAAACTTATGCAATGATATAAACTTTTTAGTGAGGAATTTTTCATTTCCTCATTAAGAGCACCAACATAACGGTAAATGGCAGTAACATGTGAGGGAAGAAGAAACTAACTCATAGTTTTTATACTTATATGGATCAATTGATTTATAAGATACCAACCAATTTGAATTAGTTTATTCTTGGTCAAATAAAAGAGAAAGGCTAGATCCTTTTGGGATACTTTCTTATAACCATCACCTCTTGTGTTGATAGAGAAGATGATGATACGATGAAGTAGCCAAAAGGGTAAAGTACGAATGTATTTGGTTAGGGAGGTATTTAGGTCTTGTTTGGTCTTGATAGAAATTTCAGACCAAAACTTTGAATAGATAATGTCAAGAGAGGAGAAGATGAATGGAATGTTATCCCCGACTTGAAGGTTGAAAAGATTTGAAAGTTACTTAAAGGTAATGTAAAAAGGATCCCTAAAGGCTCAGAATACTAACCCATATTATCCTACACGTGATTTCGCTCTCTAGTTCAAATTTACGATCAACATAAACTCCCAGATTGTCTCCTCATAACTGGGCTCGTCGCAGAAGATGAACTCATTCCATTCTAGACTTGAAAGATAGGCATGGATCTCATCCTTGATCCTAAGTGACTCAAGGAGAAATGTGGAAGGGATTTTGTTTGGCTACATTATCTTAGAGGAGTTTGCATTTACCGATCCATCTCCTCCTTAGTGATCCTTTTCATCATGTATAAATCAGGAGGACTAAATGGTTGAGCTACTACCTTTCCTTTCTTTTCTATGGAAGCTTTCTTGGGGGCCATTGTAGATGGAAAAAAGTTTAAAGAAGAATTTGAGAATAAGAATGAAGACGGATGAAGTGTTTTTAGCAAATGTGAGTTAAAACACTGTTTCAAGATTTTATATAGGCTAGGAAAGGGTGTGAAAATGGTCATAAATGACAAAAATGCATTAAATGAAGGAATGCCATCAGTTAGCAGTCAAATCAGTTAATGCATGGTAGTTACTTAAATTCGCGATCGCAAACAATAAGTCGCAACTGCTAATTGTAAAATATCTAAGTAACAGACAAAAAATCCTCGGTAACCGGTGTGGTCAATGGTCAAACATTTGACATTTGAATAAATTCGAGGTGAGGAAAGAAAGTAGCGACTGTAAATTGATAGTTGACAGATGATTTGACAAGTACCTATAAATCGCGACTGTGATCAAGGAGTAGCGACCACGAATTACAAGGCAAGAAAAAGTAATTATGAAAGAAAAAAATTTGACTTTCTAAGTTGTGATCCATTCAATGTATTAATGCTTAATTCATGCAAAATATAGAGACACAATTGCACACAAAATTAAGACATCTAAAGAAATAAATAATACATACATCACACATGGCAGTTAATCAATAAAGAATAATGCATCACATAAAAAGTATTCTAAAAGATTCAATTTTCATTTCAAAGAGCTTCCATCAAGCATTCCAAACTCTCTCTTAATGAAGTTCGTCCTTTCTTCATTGAGAGGCATTGTGAAAATGTTCGTAAGTTGATGATTAGTGTCTATAAATTCCAACATTATATCACCATTTTGGACATGATCTCTAAGAAAATTATGCCTAATGTCGATATGTTTACTCCTAAAATGTTGGATAGGATTATTTGAAAGATTTATTGCACTAGTGTTGTCATATTTAATGGGAATATGATCAACAACTTTGTCATAATCCTTTAATTATTGTTTCATCTAAAGGACTTGGGTGTAACAACAACCCGTAACTACATATTCTGTTTCGATGGTGGATAAGGCAACCAAAACTTACTTTTTACTAAACCAAAACACTAAGCATTCTCTTATGAATTGGTAAGTTACTGAAGTGCTCTTTCTATCTGCAAGACTACCAATATAATCCGCAACTGAATAACCTATAAGACTAAATGATGAATCTCTAGGATACCTTAAACCTAAATGCAATATGCCATGTAAATATTTGAAAATCCTTTTAATAACATTAAAATGAGATTCTTTAGGACAAGACTGAAACCTAGCACACATGCATACACTAAATATTATATCAGGTTTAGAAGTGAAAGGATAAAGTAGAGAGCTAATCATACCTTGATATCTCTTCTCATCAACTGATTTACTCGATTCATCCTTGTCTAACTTGATGGTAACACTCATTGGTGTCTTTGCTACTTTGCATCTTTCCATGCCAAATTTCTTAAGTATATCCTTTGTGTCCTTGGCTTGGTTCATGAAAATCTTTTATTTGATTTGCTTGATTTATTAGTCAAGGAAGAATTTGAGCTCTCCCATCATGTTCATCTCAAATTCCCTAGACGTACATTTAGCAAAATTCTTACAAAGAGATTCATTAGTAGCACTAAAAAAGATATCATTAACATATATTTACATAATTAGTGTGTCATGATTATGCCTTTTACAAATAAGGTTGTGTCAACATTCCCTTTTTTAAAATCATTTTTCAAAAGGAATGAACTTAACCTTTCATACGAAGCTCTTGGAGCTTGTTTCAAACCATATAAGGATTTATTTAATTTAAAAACGTGATTTGGAAAGATATGAGATTCAAAACTAGGAGGTTGTTCAACATAAACTTCCTCTTCAATGATTTCATTCAAAAATGCACTTTTAATATTCATTTGGAAAAGTTTGAAGTTCATACGACATGCATATGCTAAAAGAATTCTACTGGCCTATAATCTTGCTACGAGGGCCTAAGTTTCATCGTAATCAATGCCTTCCTTTCTGTTGTATCCCTTAGCAACCAATCTAGCCTTATTTCTAGTGATAAACCGTCACAACCTATAATTGGGTGTTCCATAGGCCTAGGAACAGGTTCTCATATATTATTTCTCTCAAATTGGTTGAGTTCCTCTTGCATAGCAATTGCCCAACTCTCATCATCAAGAGTCTCATCAATAGATTTTGACTCAAATTGAGAAATGAAAGCAAGATTATTATCTAAAGAATTAAGTTGAGATCTAGTACTTACACCCTTAGATGTATCACCAATGATTAGGTCCTTAGGATGATGCTTGAAGAATATTTAATCCTTGGGAAGATCTTAGTTTGGTGTTTATATATATTGATGTTGAGGTTCCTTATCTTCTCTTGATAATTTACTTTCATCATGATCTTTATCCAACTCTCTTGTAGTAGGCTCTAATTCTAAATTCTCAAAATCACCTACAAGATCATTGACAAGAGAACCTTTCCCAAGATCAAGCTTATTATATTCATCAAATACAATATTCATGGATTTTTCAACAACCATTGAACTCTTATTAAAAACCATATAGGCTTCGCTAGGGGTGGAACATCTTAAAAAAATTTATTAATTTATTTTTTAATCAAATTTTTAAAATTTTCCTTGGTATTTAAGATATAACACTTACATCAAAATACTCTTAGGCATGACAACTTAGGTTTTCTACCATTTCAAAGCTCATAAGAGGTTTTATTAAGAATGAGTCTTTTGAAAACACGAGTACCAATATAACACAAAGTATTTATAGCTTCAGCCCAAAGTAATTAGGTAATGAATACTCATTGAGCATAGTTCTAGCCATATCTACTAGTGTCCAATTTTTCCTTTCTACAACACCATTTTTTATGGTGTTCTAGGACTTAAAAAGTTATGAAAAATCTCATTCTCTAAACAATAAGATTCAAAAAATTCATTTTGAAATTCTTTTTAATGGTCACTTTTTATAGAAGAAATGAAGTAACCTTTTCATTTTGAACTCTTTTTGCAAAACTTCTAAAAACATCAAAAGTATCATGCTTATAAGCTAGAAAGGATACCCAAGTAAACCTAGAGTAGTCATCAACTAGGACAAGTGCATAACATTTTTCACTTAAATAACACTCCTAGTAGGTCCTATTAAGTCCATATAAATAAGTTAAAGAGGTTTAGATGTACTTATAATGTTCTTTACTTTGAAAAAAGATTGATGTTGCTTTCCCATTTGGCATAGACCACATGTCTTGTCTCTAGAGAACTTTAACTAGAGAAGACTTTCCACTTGTTTTCCTTTGGATAAGCTTTGGAATAGCTCCATGCTAGCATGTCTAAGTCTTCTATGCCAAAGCTAAGCTTCATTGTTAAGAGACACAAGACACTTAAAGGATTGGTTAGCCAAATTGTCTAAATCAATTAAGTAGATATTGCCCCTTCCTTTCACCCTTGGAAACTACCTTTTTATCCTCCAAAGTGGTAACTCAACATTCTTTAGGGTCAAAGATAACTTTATTAACCTTATCACATAATTGACTTACACTAAGAAAATTATGTTGCAACCCATCAACAAGTAAAACATCACCAATGAGAGAACAACCATTCTTATTGATGGTCCCAATGCTAATTACCTTACCTTTAGTATTGTTTCTAAATGTGACATTGCCACCCTTCTTCTCTTTTAAGGTCATGAATATCTTTTTATTGCCTATCATGTGCTTTGAGCATCTAGTATTTATATATCAATCATTTGCTTCATTGGTGGCTACCAAACAATCCTACACAACACAAATAAATCATTTTTTTTTTGGCACCTAAGTATACTTAGGTCCTAGGGGGTTAAGACTAGAAGGATCCTCCAACTTGAGGTGTGCCTTCCTAATATAATAATGAATGTTGATGTTATCAAACTTTATGCAATAGTGGCATTGGAGTTTAGACTTATGAGTCTTCCTCCTATACATGACTTTAGTATGAGTGAGAGTTTTTCTCATACCACCATGGTGTAAATGTGAGCATGAACATAATGGATGGATGTATAAGTGAATTTTTTAAGTGTGGGTGAGCACGCTTTTTATTGTAAATGTATGCGTGATTATCCTTCTTAAGGATAGACTTTGAGCCTTGTATATTTTCTTTGCCCTTAGGCAATAGTGGTTTAGTGATTTGAGCATTTTTCCTTCCAACTACCTCAATGCTAGATTTTTGAGGTGTTGAGGCTCTAATGAATGTTATGAGTGAAGATGTATATGAAAAGGCTCCATTAAAGCCTAAACCAGGCCTAACTAAAGGAGGTCTTTGTGATACAATAAGTATATCCAAAGTTTCCTTTCCTTTATGGAATTTAAAAATAGAATTTCTAAACTCAATGACTTCACCCTTTAAGGAGTCATTTTCCTTTCTCAAAGAGGCTAGGGTTGAATAAGATTTTGAAAGACTTTGAATAGATTTTTTGAGTTCTTCATTTGAAGTCTTCAATTCACTTACAAGACTATTTAAGGATTTAAACTCATCCTCTAATTTAGAGCATTTCTTCTTGTAAGATTTCATTTGTGATTTATATTTATAATATTTCAAAGTGAGAGCTTCGAAAAGCTCATCATCTACATCATCTAACTCATCATATTCATAATAAGAATAAGGAGATGAACTTACCTCATTTGATGAATCATCTTGTGCCATGAAGCACAAGTTAACAACTTCCTCCTTTTCATCTTCTTCACTTAAGTTGTCATCCTTAATAGCTTTAAAGCTTTTCCTCTTCTTTTTCTTCAATTTAAGGCAGTAATACTTGATGTGGCATTGTTTGCCACATTCATAGCATGTAACATCACCCAATCTTTCCTTGGGATTTGGAGTTTGCTTTCTTGAAGCTTCTTCTTTCTTTTCTTCTCCTAATCAGCTCCTTTATTCTTCTTGAAAGCATGACCAACTCTTCCTCTTTGTCACTTTCCTTTTCACTTGAGACCACTTTAACTTTTTTTCCTTGGATAAAGATTTAAGAGCTAAGGTTCTTTTTTCTTGTTTTTCTGTTTTATCTCCATGTCCTCTCATTTTCTTCATTTCTTCATCCTTCTTCAAGGCTAATTCATGAGTTAGAAGCTTGCCTATTAGAACATCGGTGGGCACCTTCCCTATCTCAAGATTTGACTTTTGGATACCACAAACCCCGACACCAAACTTTTCAAGAGGTAAAGATTTGAGAATTTTTTAATTTACCTCATAATTGGTGAGATCTGCCAAATTTCTTAATGTTTGTGACAATTGCTAGGAGTCTATTCGTCATATTCATGATACTTTCATTATCCTTCATCATAAACAACTCTCATTCTGTCACATACAAGCCTGCTAGACTTCACCAAAGTGGTGCCTTCATGATAGTTTTTCAAGGCCTTTCAAATCCCATAAGACAATGTTGGACCCTTCTAATTTCTTCTCTTAAGAGAGAACTTAGAAGGATTGTCATAGCTCTCTTATTTCTTCCATTAGATCTCCAATGAGCTTCAACTCACTCTTCTCTAAAGATCAATTATTCACTTCCATCCACCACCTTAGTAGGTGGCTTCCACTCTACCACATCATTATCCAAGTAAATTTCGATCTTATACTTCTAATAAGTATAGTGTGCTCCATTAAAATATGGTTTAAGATAGGTGTGGCTTCCTTCTTATACCATGATCTTTTCTCACACAATTAAGCTTTGAAGTGAGACGAGGCTTCGATACCACTTGTTGGCCTAAATGCACCAAGAAGGGGAGGGGGGGTTGAATTGGTGGGAGATTAAAAAATTTTAGAGGAAGGGTGAGGAGATTAGATAAATAAGAAGTAGAAAAATTGAACACAAGATGTTTATAGTGGTTCGGGTGTTAATAAACCCTATATCCACTCCCTAATTCTTCACAATTGGGTATTTCACTCAACTAAAAATGGTGTTTCTAAGCTCACACTTAACTTATACAATGTGTTTTATAGCTCACACACAACCCTTACAATTTATGTTTCACGGCTCACACAAAACATCACTCAAGTGTTTTGGACAGGCTCACACTTCAACTTATTACAAGAGTTTTAGAAGTTAGGCTAACTCTTAACCCAATTACAAAGGTGTTTAATCTAACATTAAACAACCAATAATAATAAGAAAAATGAGTAGCAATTTTGCAAGAGTTTGGTTATAATAAATGAAATTATCTTGCATTTATATTTGTTTGGTGAAAGAGAATTTACTAACAATCTATGTCTAAATCTCTAAGGTAAACTAGGTAGATTTTGCATTAAATGTTTGTCAAACAAAAGTCATAGTCATGACTGGCATTTCGAGGTCGCAATTTTTCAATTTATGCTAGGAAGCCTGAAATCACAGCAGAAAACTCTGTTCTATGTCTAACGGCTAGTCCATGTGTCCTTCACCTATTGGTCACTCAAGAAAAATAGTCGTTGTGTTTGACCAACCAACTAAATGTTGCAGTCACGATTTAATTCCTTCTTAGGTGCGACAGAGACTGTGAATTCTTCTGTTTGGTGAGGAGGTAACACTTTCTTAAGTTGCAGTCGCGACAGATGCTTCACTCTCTCGATTTTTGATATTCAAACGATTGCCTTGGACACTTGGCATCATCTAGTTGCAAACCTAGTTCTCTCCTATTAGTTATGAAATTCGTGTTGCGACTTTGGATGCGAATACCAC
This sequence comes from Omphalea diandra, assembly GCA_949677035.1. Taxonomy (NCBI): domain Eukaryota; kingdom Viridiplantae; phylum Streptophyta; class Magnoliopsida; order Malpighiales; family Euphorbiaceae; genus Omphalea; species Omphalea diandra. The sequence continues at coordinate 21,239 of CATIWR010025279.1, forward strand.
CGCGAATCTCTTTATGAGTCAATCAAGCTTCCCTCGATTGAATCGCGGCTGCAAATTCATCCGTGAATTCTTCTAGCCTAATTTCATCCATCCTTATTGAAAGGTCGCAGTCACGAATTAGGGGGATACTGACCACAAATTTGGTTGTCTTACTGAAAGTTAGAGATTTAGACTTTCATCCTACTTCTAATGAGACAATATCTCATCAACTGCAAAAAAACACTTAAACAAAATATTAGAACTAATCAATCTCTATTGTCAAAATCAAAAGAGACTCGTGACTTAGGTTTGACCAACCTAGTCTAACATAAAATTTGTGCAAAAATTATAAAACATTTAACAATCAATATTTTAAAAATCTACTTTAAATATAGGCATTTTGTAATTTTTTTAATTTTCAAATTATTTAGTAACAAAGTGCTAACCTATATATACACTATGTAGTATTTATTTGATTTTGTTATTTGAATTTATATAAAATTTTTAAATTAATTTTATGTTTTATTAATTTTAAAATATTTCTCATTGTTAAGGATGCATTTGACAAGGGATTAAATGAATGATAGTTAATAGTTATAGGAGCAACAATAGAAGTGTAATACTTAAGGGGACAAAGAAAGAGAATAAAATATTGCATAAGTAACAGTTAATTGTGTTTGGTATTATATTAAAAATATAATATTGATACTATAATTATTTATATTTATATTCAAATGATATTGTTTAATAATATTATGATAATTATAATTATTTTATAATATTGTTCTAATACATTGATAAATATTATTATAATATTTATATATTATAATAATTACTATATTATAAATATTTTTTATTATTATATTAATGTAATTTTATAATAATAATCATATTATTACATTAATAATTTTGATATATTAGTACTAATTACTATATTAACAAAATTTATAATATTAATATTTTAATAATATTTCGATCAGCAATTATTTTATATTATTAATAATTATTATATTAATAATATTTATATTATTACATTAATAATATTTATGTATTTCTTATGATATTTAGCTTTATGTTATTTATATTAATGCTAATATAATGCAAGAAATAAATTTTTTTTATTCTCAATCATACTTTCATCCTCCTTAATCTAAAGGAAGTATGTTAATAAAAATACGTTAAAAGAGGGTTAATAGTTAAGGGGTTAATAATCTACCCCTAAATAAAACATGTACCAAACAAGATGAATGAGGGTTAACTATTAATCTCATAATTGTTAACTTCATTAACCTCTATCAAATCCAGCCTCTAAATGTTTATAATAAAAATTAATTAATATAATTTTATTAATTGATAATAATAAAAATTATTAATATAATGCTAATGTTTTAATTGTATTATATTCTAACATAATATATTTGCTTAAAATTTAATTCTTGATAACTGATAGCCTCAATTTGAATGGAAGCATTAATAAAGCAAAACAAAACTTATAAAATTAAAGAAATAAGGTTAGCCCATCGGTCAATGAACGTGTCAAGAAGAGATGTAGGGACAACCTTAAGATGAGCGGACAAGTTAAAGAAGATGACCAAGCAGCAGTAGTTGCAACAAAGGCTAGTTTGATTCTAATTGAATTGAAATGATCATAATTGAAGATTTGGCATTTATGAGGATAGATACACAAGTTTTCTATATAAACTCATAAACCATTGCTTTGAGGGACGTCTCTCTTTTCTGACTATCCCACTTACTCTTGACCTAAACCTATTCTCTTTCTTAAGCATTATCTTTATTTAAGGCTATAAGTCTTTTGGTTATGTATAAGTTCTAGTCGAAATACTACTAGCACTTAATGTGGTGAGTGTGGACTTATTAGCATTTTGACCTAGGAAAATAGCAATGAACCCATTTAGATAAAGTTTAGGCTTACCTGATATGAACATAACCCCACCACTAGAGCAACCGGTTCAGGAGCATTCCGTAAGAAATTTTTAGCCAAATGGGCGTAAAGTTTAGGGCAAAAAAAGCCAACAACACATTTACGCGACATATACTAATGCTGGAGAAGGAACAGGTGCCCAAGGACCATAATAAAACATTGATCACACTCAACTTTCACCTGACATTCGAAATCTTTTAGATGATTTTCGAGCCTCTATGTTAAAAGAATTTCAAACCATTATTTCTTCATTGATTGTAGGACAAGCCAATCACGCACAAGGTGCAAGGGCAGACAAAGGAAAAGATGCTCATTTAGACAAAAAAAAACTTGCATAAAAAAAAAACCAATATAGTAACTTGGAAAGCCATAGCGTTTTCAACTTTAAACGAAGCTACACATAGGGAGGAATAAATAATAAGTCGAGGCGAATTGGACAAATACGTCAGTGACTTGGTCAATCAAGTTTAGAATAATGGACCCAGTTATATAAATTTTGGGGGTCATTTATAAAAGCTCGTTAAGTCTAGATATCATGGCATAATCATCACCTCTAAAATAGAAAACTCCAACCTCAGAATCTTATTACGACAAATTAGACCACCTATCTACCTTCCATGGCATCATACATCTACAAATCCATTCAAATACTGTGTTATGCAAGGCATTTCCTATTACCTTACATGAAGTCGCCCAAGAATGTTATAGAAGCTTGCCAAAGGGTCAATTCATAATTTTCAACAATTAACAACATAGTTTTAGGCTCAATTTCTTACATACATCCGAGTGAAGAAGATCTCAATCTATAAAAGATTCGTTAAAAAAGAAGATAGAACACTCAAGGAATTTATGGAATAGCTCAACGAAGTAATCATACAAATCAATCATTTAAACTTAGAAATAGAGATAGATGTAATGAAGTAAAATTACAAGTCAGGTAAAATTTTTGAATCTTTACATTTGAATAGACCTAAAACTCATGAGGAATTAATTGTTAGGCTCGAGATGTATATGATGTTGGATGAGTAATGGAAGATACAATGTTCCATTGGAGCCTAATATGATCTAGCATAGTCACATTGGGAGAAAAACCATCATAGAATAATGAGTGAGCATGGCAAGCCCTATTATGAATGAACAGGAAGGTATGCGTAAAAACACTTCACACCACTAGACACAGTAAGGAGGGAAACACTATTATGGATAAAGAAAAAAGGATCACATGGCCATATCATATGAGCGAACAATTAGCATAAACAAAGGACAAATGCAAGTACTATAGATTTCATCAATATATAGTAATGACAAAGAACACTATAAGCAATTGATCAGAGGAAATGGAACGTTTAGTGCAAAGAGGTGCTTTGAGCGAATTCACCAAATGAATAGAATCCTCAAAAAAAAAAGGAAAAAAAATCGAATAGAGAGCCAATGATAAAATAAAGCCTATAGGTGCAATACATATCATATCAAAAGGAGCAACAACTAAAGACAACATAATAAATAGAAGAAAGTAATCAAATCTATAATATAATAATAATAAAAAAAAGTAGAAATAACAGCTTAGAGCTATTATGTTCAATCACATGAACGAAGTAATGTGTTAGAACCTTGAGTAAATGCCTTAGTCATTAAAGGCATCATAGGTGATTACTTGCTAAAAATATGATAATAAACATTTGAATCTCATCAACCTAATTATTTTAATAGCATATAAAGCACTCAAGAAAATTAAAAATCAATTATAGTCAGTACGAACACCTCTTGTTTGTTTGGGAATAAAACATATATCAATGAAAGGGTCAATTTCTTTGAGATTGTTATATGAAGATAATGATTTAGTTTCAAATGTAAAAGCTACAATCATAGTGGCATATGTGAATATATTTTATAATGTCATATTAGGTCGAACACTATTGTATGACACAGGTGCCATGATTTGTATGCAATCTCTTTGCATGAAGATTCTAGTTCAAGGAGGTGTTTTATGTTAGACGTGGTCTGAAAATTTAGATCACATTTAATATTTTAAATTAGTTTCCCATTTAGTTAAGGTCTTATAGTTTCCTATTTGTTTAAAGTTCCTATAGTTTCCTATTTGTTTAGGGTTCTATAGTTACCTATTTTATTAAAGTTCATATTTAGTAGTGAAATAAACCTAAGTCATTGATTTTGATATTTGATGGACATCCTAGATTTAAAAGCTCTCTCTCTATATATAGAATTGGTCATCTCTCCACCTATTAGGGGTTAACAGATTTACATAAACACTTTTCCATCAAGTTTCTTTGCTACATAAAATTAACGTTAAGGGAGAGAAATCGATATTAATCAAAAGGGCAAGCAAAACTCAACCAAATTGAATATTCTCTGCAACTACATCGAATTCCACATCAAGTATTTTGTGTTTGCTTTATGTAACAATTATTTATTCAAGATCCTATAATTGTGATTATTTTTGAATTATGATGTAATTATGTTGCCTTAAGTTTTAATTTTACATATGATATCAGAGTATGAGTTTTGAATAAATACTTTGTTCATATATTATGATTGATTGTTTATGTATTAAGATGGATAATTATATTTTATGTTTATGATTGGTGGGTATTGATTGAAATTATTATTGCCTTTTTATTTTAAAATTTTGATTCGGTACTAAAAAGGCTTTTGATTATTAAAGTTTTGATTTTGGACAATTAATACCAAACTCTTGATTTCTTTCAAGTTGCTCTTTTAATAATATACTTAACCTCAAATAAAATTTTACTTCGTATTCATTTTTTGGGTATTATGATATGTTAATTATTATTTTATTTATATGACATTAAGATTAAATTAGTTTGTTAGTCACCAAAGTGGCCAAACTATTTTTAATGGATGGTCATATAATTTATGAAACTTTATAGAATACTATTATTTAAGTCATAAAGATTTATTAGATGTTAGAAATTAAGAATTTGCCCAAAGGTACATTGATATTCTATAACTAATAATCATAAAATCTAATATTTTTTTGCCAAATGTATTGTGGATATCCACAGATATTGTATATATTTGATAAAGTTTATTTATTTACCTTATAAAGTTTGAATAGCATTCTTATTATGATGATAATATATATATATATATATATATATATATATATATATATATATATATATATATATATATATATGTATTGTTGTGTTTAACCAAAGGCTTCCTGCCATATATTTTATGTATTTAATTATCTGAATTTGATAATTTAGTGAGCATTTATTTATTTACAACTATTTCCTCACACTCACAAACTTCTGTTGTTACTGTCTTTAGTGGTTTAAACTTCTTTGAATGGCGTGAACAAGTCAATTTTTATTTAGGTGTCTTGGATCTTGACTTGGCACTATTAGAGAAAAAGCCTACTGACATTACTGATAAAAGTAGTGAGGCTGAGAAGTTAAAACATAAAATATGGGACAGATCTAACAAATTATACCTTAGTTTCATGCAAATGACAATTGCCAATAACATTTAGTCTACTCTTCCAGAAAGTGCAATTGCTAAAAAATACCTAAGCTTGTGGAAGAGCGCTTTTGTTCCATTAATAAGTCACTTACAGGGACACTAATGGCATAACTCACGACCATGAAGTGTGATGGATCACGATGTATGCAACATGGCCTTGATATGACTAATATTGTAGCAAGACTTAAGACCCCCAGGATGGCTGTAGATAACTTCTTTCTAGTACAATTCATTTTAAATCGATTACCTCAAGAGTTTAGGCCTTTTCAAATTAACTATAACACTATTAAGAATAAGCAGGAAGTTAATGAATTGGCTAGTAAGCTTACTCAAGAGGAAATGAGACTAAAGGCACAAGGGGTTCATTCAGTAAACCTAGTGGGTCAAGAAGCTGGTAAAGTTCTGACAAAAAAATCTAAGAAATTTAAGAAGAAAAGACCCGCTAAAGCGACATAGGTTGTTGATGATGATAAGAAGGAAAAGAAGCAAGATGAATGTCACTTCTGTAAGAAATGACATTATCAGAAAGATTGCTTGAAACATAAAGCTTGATTCAAAAAGAAAGGTATCATTCATTATGTTTCTATAATTTTTGAATCAAACTTATTTGAAGTTCCTTCTGATACTTGGTGGTTGGATTTCGATGCCACTACTTATATTTCCAATATGATGTAGGGATTTCTTACAATCCTGAGCATAATCTAAAATGAGAACTTCTTATTCATGGGGAATCAAAAGAAGGACCCAATTAAAGGCATAAAAACTTATCGTCTTGTTTTACTGAACATCACCTAGATTTGCCATAAACTCTCTATGTACCTTCACTTTTTAGAAATTCGGTTTCTACATTGAAACTTGATGTTAATTTGTTTACTTTTAAGATTGGAAATGGATGTTTTAGTTTATTTAATAAAGATGATTCCTTTATTGGTTTTGGAATTCTGATGGATGGATTATATAAATTCAAGCTTGGTGTTGATTTCTCTGCATCCTTGATGTGTGTTCATCAGAATATTAGAATTAAGCATGTATGGCAAATGAAAACTCTGCTTGCTTGTGACATAAACATTTGGGTCATGTATCCAAAGAAAGATTACAAAGATTAGTAAAGAATAAGATTCTATTAAATCTAGATTTTACTAATTTTGGTTTATGTGTGGATTGCATTAAGGGAAAGCAAACCAAATATAACAAGAAATGAGCCATAAGAAGTACTTAGCTTCTTGAAATAATGCACACTGATATATGTGGACCTTTTGATACTTCACCTTTTGGTGGAAAAGTATTTTATCACCTTTATAGATGATTTTTCACATGATGGATATGTCTATTTGCTTAATGAAAATCTCAAGTTGTAAATGCCCTTAAGGTGTTGTTAAAGAGGTTGAAAGGCAACTAAACAGAAAAGTGAAAATTGTGTGTATATGTGTGTGTGTGTGTGTGTGTATAGACACACACACACACACACACTGAAACATAAGCTTGTATGGTGCATGAATGCTTAGCTTGAAAACATAAAGTTACTTGAAGAGGTGTAGGAATATCAACTAAGACTTTATCCTCAATCTTCACATCTAAGCTTGCCAACTAGGTAATGAATGTATGTATGTATGTATGTATGTATGTATGTATGTATGTATGTATGTATGTATGTATATGTGTATGTGTGTGTGTGTCTATATATATATACATACATACATACATACATACATACATACATACATACATACATATATACATATATATATATATATATATATATATATATATATATATATATATATATATGTATGTGTGTATGTGTGTGTGTGTGTGTGTATGTCTGTAGTTATATTTATTTTTATATATGTCTT
>CATIWR010025296.1:0-69588 GCA_949677035.1 Omphalea diandra
TCTTCTCAATTGAAATTAACCTTTCATGACATGTTAATCATGCATGGTTAGTGAGAATTATGGAGTAATTGAGGTAGAGCTTTTGGATGGAAGTTGTAATCCAAGAGAACAAGAGCTGATTCTATTGGTTTTGTTGTTAGAGCAGAACTTTGCACCTATGATTTCATAACCCTAGAAGACGAATTAGGGAAAGTTAAAAATATGAAAGTTATAGCTTTATGTCTCATATAAATGTGTATGAAATAGTTTTGCTTTATTTTGTGTGTGCGAGGAGATATGACTCCTTCAGTAGGGCTGGGTCACATACGAACCGAGATGATCTAAATCTTCTATTTTCTTATATTTTGATGGCCTTATCTTCTGATTTTGACAAAGTAAAAAACATGAAACTTATAGCTTTATATCCCCTATAAATACCTGCAAATCATTTTTGATTGATTTGTTATGTGGAAAGAGATATGACTCATTGATTGAGACTGATCCTGTACCGGGATGAAACCTCACATTTTTTCTAATTCTATTTTCCAAGAATTTGATGGCCATAGATTCAGAATTTGATGATGATCTAAACTTTAAAGTTTTATATTATGTCTGATCTACATGTCTGTCAAATATTGTTGTCAAATCCAACATGGTTATTGAGATATTGTCCCTTCATCGTGACTGTTTGTCAACATGTTATAAACCTGCTCACCCTGAGATTTGATTCTTTGTTTTGGTGACTTTATAGATTGAATTAGACAATGAGTAAAATATAAAAAATGTTCTTTTATATGTTTTTGTAACTGGTGGTAGATTATTATTATAACTGGATTGGTACAATTTGAGATACACCCAAGAATGTAAGACCTACTCAGACTGAGATAACATTGCAATAAGGCAAAATTCAAAAATTCACCACATTTTCTATGTGTCTGATATTGACTTGAAATTTGAATATGTTGTATCATTATGTGTCCAATTTATTTGAACAAAAAGAATCAAGTAATTTGGATAAGTATATCTAGAGTTATTATTATGAGAGTATAGCAAGCTCAGACTGCCATATAAGAAAAATATGCATAAATACTAGATCCACTTGCATGAATCATGTCATAGTTGCATAACAAAATGGAAATTCTTTCTTTTTAATCATCATGAATTGATTTGGTGTATTGAAATAGGTCCTTGAGGCATTGAGGATAATAGTGGGAATAAGTCGGGACCATACACAGCTAAATAAACTTGAAGGAGGGTCCCGGCTAAATAAACTTGAAGGAGGAGGTAAGTAAATTGCTAATGGTACTATATGAATGATTGGTTAAATACCATGAACTTATATTTAATAGAATGAAATGTTATTTAATGTGGTGATATTATGGAATATATAGATGAAAGATTGTTATACTCTTGATTTATTTATTTCATGAGATGTCGGTAATATTTGTTAGCTTTTGTGACGATAATATTTGTTAGCTTTTGTGACGATAATATTTGATAGCCTATGTGGTGATAATATTTGATAGTCTGTGTGGTGATAAAATTTGATAACTTGTGCGGCGATAAAATTTGATAGCATGTGCAGCGATAAAATTTGATAGCCTGTATGACGATAACATTTGATAGCTTGTGTAGCGATAATATTTGATAGCTTGTGTAGCGATAATATTTGATAGCTTGTGTGACAATAATATTTGATAGTCTGTGTGACAATAATATTTGATAGTCTATGTGACATTTAATAGTAAAAACTTTTTATTTCGTGTATGGATATGATTATGAGTTATTAATATTTAAATGTTTGTTATGTTATTTGAGATTGAAGTATCGTTATGCATTTACTTACTGAGTATGCAAACTTATTCTTTTGCATTAAATTTTCTTTCATGAAGAGTAGACTAAAAATTGCATTCAGTATACATTTCGAAGTTGCTGTCTAGCAGTGTAATAGAGATTAGATCAGTATGCAGTCAATTAGTATTTTAGTTTGTTTATCCATATATGTTTTATTGTAAATAGTTACTATGTGGTGAATAAAAGACATAGTGAAAAAAATTTAAATCAGATCTTTTAACGGCAATAGATAGACTTAGAGATAATTTTAATGATTATTAAATGGGATGTCACACTTTTCCATATTACTTTCTCTTATTATGATGACATGTAATATAATTTAAAAGGTACTATATTTTAAATAATATTATTTTAAGGAATAAAATATAAATAAATATAATAACAAGTATCTAGCACTCAAAAAGATTATCACTGAAAGGTTAATTATTAATCTCTTTCATCTCGTTTAGTACAAATTTTTTAGAGTTAATAGTTAAGAGATTAATTGTTGTCTTTTTTAATATATTTTTATTACCGTACTCTTTTCAAATTAACGGGTGAAAAATAATAACGAAAAAATTATTTCGTATACTATTTTAATATAAAATTAAATATCATAAGAAATAAATAAATATTATTAATATAATAATATAAAATAATTTCAATATAATAATAATAATAATTAATAACTTTACTTGTACTATTTTAATATAAAATTAAATATCATAAGAAATAAATAAATATTATTAATATAATAATATAAAATAATTTCAATATAATAATAATAATTAGTAACTTAAAATGATTATTAATCTAAATATTATTAAAATAGTAATATTGATATTATAAAGTTTTATTAACATAGTAAATATTACTATATTATCAAAATTATTAATATAATAATATGATTATTACAAAAGTGACATTAATATACTAATAAAAAATATTACTAATATAGTAGTTATTTGTAGTATATAAATATTATAATAGTATATCAAAATAATACTAAAATATTATTATAAAAATTATCATAGTTATTATATTATTAATAATATTATTAGATAATATGAGCTTAATATACATATAAATAGTTATATATTTTAATATAATACTAAATGCAGTTAATTGTTACTCATGTAATATTTTGTTCTCTTTTTTTACTCCTTTTAATTATTACACTTTATTATTATTTCTATAAGTATTAACCTCATTCCTTTAATCTCTCTATCAAACGCACCGTTATAAATAATTAATCTTTCAATCTCTAAATTTTAAATTTTAAATTGTTCATATTTCTTGCATAAACCCCTTTTCTTTTACAAATATGTTAAAAGTATTGATAGAGAACTTATATCGAAAGTTTAAATAAGGTAAAATTAATTTTTTTAGTTTATTTTGATCTATTTAGGACAAATTTTATAAAATTTTAAGTGATTATAATAAAAATAATTAAAATTTAACATTCTCATTAATAATGATAAAAAATATCAAAAATAAAAATCTAAATGAATTTTTTAGCTAATTTAATCTATTTTTCAATTTAATGAGCGAGTTAACCCTTTTTAATAAAAATAATAAAATTAAATTATAATATGTTTAAATTAATAAATTTTATTAAAAAACTTATAAAATATATTATTTCGTCTCATATTTTAAAATAAAATAAAAAATAACTTACCTAATTTATATCATGAATATTGTTGAAAATAAATTTCAACAATTGTTTGTTTCTCTGCACCCGCTCTAATAAAAAATTAGAATGAATATATTTTTTCTATTTTATCAAAAAGATGAAGTAGAACATTTAAACTTAAAAATTATGCAGTACTACCATAAAAATATCAGAAAAATAGCAAAAAGAAAAAGTTTTTATTGAAAATACTACAAAATCAAGAATCTCATTTTTTTTAGAAATAAATCGAAATATATCTTAAAAAATGCAAATATATCATGTTACAATAGATTCTGAATAAAAATTATCAATATTTAACTCATAAATTGATATTTTTACATAAGCTAACCAAAAAAGCTTAAAAAACAGCACAATACTGCTGTTCTAGAACAACATCTCTCTTTCTTATCTTTTTATGTCTACTAATTATTTGAGTTAATTTCATCAACACTTCTAAGTCGTTATGTTCTTTGTTTTCTCTTTGTGATATTCTTTAAGTTGAATATATATATATATATATAAATATATATATACACACACACACACACACACACACTTGCTTATTTTCATTCTTAAAAAATTATATATTGTGAAAAATGTGTGTATAATGAATTATATAATAGATTATATATGGGTATATTAATATATTTTAAGGATTTAAAAGTGAAATTTTAAAGAAAAAGAGAAATATATTATTTTTTTAGTTTATTTTTTAATGTTTATTTAATTTTTTGTGCATTATTGTTTTTAATTTTTATTTGTTTTTTTGTAAAATTGTTGTTTAGAATTCTTTTATAAATTTATTCTCAATGATTTTCATGGTATAAATTTAGCTCAATTTTTTTTATTTTATTTGAAATATGAAGACGAAACATACTATTTTTTATAATTTAATATTTATTTTTTATTAAAAATAATTAGTTGACTTTTTAAATTTAAATATGGATTAAATTAACCAAACAATTATTTAGGTTTAGATTTTTATTTTGATATTTTGACTATTCATAAAAATAAAATTTTATTATTTTTATTATAATTACAATTTAATTAAATAAAAAATTGTATTAAAAAGTCAAAATAGATTAAGAACACCCCAATTCACTCTTTCTTCAACCTAAATTTTTTATTATAAAGAGTGATAAAAAAAAATAAGACTTCAACCCACCTTCTAAATCTAAATTTTAAAATAGAGAGTAAGTCTAATTATCTATATATACAAAGCCAAAATTTATTTTTTATATAAAATGCAATTAATATAATTCAATTTTTCATACATATCAATAATTATTACTTATTTTCTATTAGTTTTTTTATTAGAAAACTTTTTTCCCTCTATTCCAAAAAGTCAACATTAAATACTTTTATTTAATAAAACAAAAAGTGAAATATAAAAATCTATTGAACTTAAATAAAATTATTTACTTTTTATACTTAAAATATTTTTTATTATTCAAAATATGTTCGTTGTTTTAAGAGGTACTATTGAACATGCTCCAACAAAGTTAATTTGAATTTATTTAAATTTCAAATATAAATTCAACGACCTAACTAATTTTTTATTCATAATTTTACTGCCTAATTAATATTTCTATTAACATTCATAATGAATCTATTTAAAAATATTTATATAATAAGGGCAAATAATTAAGACATTTGAAAATTACATATTCAAGTTAAAAATTTTAAAACAAGAACACCTAAAGTTAAAATCCCCGAAATACAACCCCTCCCCCCCCCCCCCCCCACCAAAAAAAAAAGTTATCACAAAAAATAACCTGCAGCTTTGGGTATCTCTCGATTCTTCCAAACCAAAAAATAAGATGAACTATGTAAATTTTAAACAGAATATCACCCCCCCAGAAGGTCTGTACCAATATTTAATGGTATCCTTCATCATATACCCGAGGGGCACCCTGCAGCCGCAACGACTATCAGTGCCTTCCAGCGACTTTGAGACTGATATTCACAAGATTTGAGAGCTGGAATCCTCTATGTGCATCCATGGATATCGTGGAGACATTTGTGAAGCGAGGCTGCATGGTCATCAAACTGAATGTTCGTAGGTGGCTGCAAATCAAAAACATATGAAATAGGCTTTGATGCCAGCATTGGCTTCCTAGTCGTGACTCCATTTGACAAATTTGACAACTCTCCAAAGCTTGCTTCGTCAAATTGGAAGGGACTGCGTGGTGACACAGAAGCTGTCTCTACCCAACTTTTCCACCTAGAACAACGTGAGCATGGTTTTAGACCCACATAGATATATCACAAACATTACAATATGCACACGTGATAACAGACAACAGCTTTTAGCAACAAATTCAAGGAAAATTAAGCTACCGATGTACCATCAAATAAACTCTCAGTATTAGAAAACAAAAACTGGCACAAACACGCAAAACCCTGCACAGATGTCCCGCATAGGACTATATAACAAAAAAAAATCTTTAGTAAATCATCAGGAAAAAAAAAAATTTATGTTGAAAACAAATTAAATTACCTGTAACCGTGAAAATCTAATATCGTTCATGGTGATGATAACTTGCAGTACATAAAATGAGTCAGCTATAATTCTGATGGCTAAATACTCGAAGAAATTCAGCATAAGAATCTTTTCTGTCTCCAAATTTTCACCATGGCTATCCAAATTAGGGAACCATAGTATGCACTTAATTTCAATCCATGGAATGGCATTCCTCCCTGCACTGGAAATGATGGTCTGGTATGGGTGATGTGGACCCCACAGAATTAGGACACCGACCAGCGAAGAATAAGTTATGGGGGTGTCAGAAATGGATGTCGTGGAAAGTATTTTGGAAGGATCATAGAGACGAGCAAAATTCAAGGTAAAATGTAAGTCAGTGTCATCTAATAAAAGAATGCGCCCATCCAACGATGTTAGAAACAGCTCTAGAAGAGTAGCAGCATTGGCATCATCATCTTCTTGCAGACATGGAACTGGGCTGAGCAATGATATTGATGAATCCAAATCATGGGAAAAAAACAAGACTCCCCATTTCGATAACCCTGCATATCCACTTTCACAACTGTCAGAAATTATGCAAACTTCAAAAACTAACATCAGAACTAAGCAGCAAATATAGACTTACGTTGAACTTTCCAAATGCTTCTACTTGGGATACTGTATGCAATATGCACTTGGCAAATCTACTGCTTATTCTCCAGTGAGATAAGGGGAAAAGTATTGTTTCACCCCATATTCCTATTACATATAAGAAGAGATGATTTAGACAGAACTGAAAAAATGAGTTCACAGAGGTATATTTATCAAACTTCCACTCATACATTAGCAAGAAATGATGTAACTTATGCTGCCAATTCTTATGGACTGCAATGCAACAAGCATCACCCTAATTGGCAATTACAATTGCAGAATGATTATGTGGAATACAAAACTCTCTACATGATAGGGTACTTTCACTACCAACTACACTCAACTGAGAGTCATTCCCAAACTAGGTCAGATTGGCGGCATGAACCCATTATCTTCATTTATTCTATAGAGAGTTTTTTATTTCAAACCAAATTTCTCCAATTTCTTTTTCTCACTCTTTCTTGTTCCAATTAACAGTATACACTACAAACTAAAGACATCACTGATGATCCAGCTTTACTGATTAACGTTATGCAATAAAAATAACACAAATCTCACCAGCAAACATTTGAATGGTCCAAGTTAAAAACTGTCTCAACAAAACAAAAGTGTGATATACTGTTGTGCTAACTACCATAAATTGAAGCTGTATAAATAATTTTAAAGAAATACAGAATATTACTAAAGCTTCAGAAACAATATACCTGTAAAGAGAAATAGTATTTGCACACAGATTTTTTTTGCCTGAATTGACTGAGATGAGCATTGGCTGCCCCTGTTGCAAGATCCATTGATAAAATATACACATACAGGAGCCTCCCCATTGACATGAGCCAGATCATCGTTAGTATAGCTAGCAAGATTGCCAGTCTATCAATTGAGCTCTTATCTGATAAAGATAACAAGTGAAATACAAATTAGCATGGCAACAAAAATCTAAATCCAAACACAAGACTAAAAACACGATTTACCTCTTTGACAACTTTTCAGCCACATTAACAGTCTGAAAGTGACCAGGAGCAACAAATGGTACAGCACAACATTTTTTAGTTTCACAAGATAGCTCATTGTGCTCATCATCTGCAGCAACAGCAACAATATCTCCATTTTGCTGATATTGTAAAACACACGTGCTCAAATTCACAAGGATCATAGTACGTTGGTAGGCCATCACATTTACCCAAAAATCTGGGCCGAAAAATGTGCAGGGAATTTAGTATATCGTCATCTGAAAGAGCAGAATAAAATGTGACAACAGCCTGAATTTTTTTAAGGTGAAAAAAAAAAAAAAGAGCAAAAGAGGAGTGTTAATCAAATTCAACATTTACATGGGTTTTCAGACATGAGGGTAAGACCACATATAATAAAAGATACAAACATTATAATGTTTAAACTCATACATATCTCAGATACTTGATGTAGTGATGACTGCACAAGATTATGGAACGAGCACCACTCCTCTTCAATCTTCGATAGCAGCAATGTCACAACTTTCAATTCATCAAACTCAGAAAGGCGTTTCAGGTGTTCTAGCCGGTGCTTATCCTGCATAGAACAGCATAATGATTAAATGATACAAATAAATATCTGTTCAAACAAGCCCTCATCCAAACAAGCAGGCTATTAGACCTGTTTATCTCAAATACACGTTGCCAAAACTGATAAGCACACAAGTTTCCAATTAATATCATCTCCTTTCGACCAATTTTTACAAGTTTGTTACAATCACCGCCAAAGTGACGGCTGTAAACTGAAGTATAACATTAATTTATGAGAGAGACAGCAGTGCCAAACCAAGAAGTATGTACAACAATTTCACATATGGTAATACCAAATGTTCTTCTCCAAAAGGGTGAAGGATTGGTAGAGGCTGTGTATCCATTAATATACCCATCAGAATGCCTTCCCGCCACAGTCCAATATCTCCAAACTTGAATAGAAGAACAGAAGCATCAAAGGACAATGAGAAACTAGCAAGCAATCGCCCATAAAATGTAGGCTCAAACCGACCCCTAGGAGATGTTCTAGTCAATGCATTGATGTGAACAAGCAAGTATAATGCATCTTCAATAACTTGAGGATCAGGAGGGTCCAGCGTTTTCTGTAACAAGACTGAACCAAAGTTCCACAAATTAAGATCCTGCTCAATTTTCAGCATATACATCCTAAAATATTAGAGTTCGGTTCAAATAAAATCACCTAATCATTAACCACAATTCACAATAGCTCCTGATAACCACCCACTTACTAACAAACTTTTTAAAGTACAATTACAATATAAAACTACACATTTCCCCTAAAAAAAACAAACAAAAAAGCAAGAAATGGAGAGATAGCCTCAGTATCATCATTACAGAAGTGAGGTCAACAAATAGTGCAAGCTATAAATAAATCCATAGGATTTAAAGATGCTGGTGCAGCAGTTATACAAAACAACTGCAGGTTCATGGAGCATACTAATCTCAAACTGTGGTTCCAGCAGATCAGGTCCAATAGTGAGGTTAGAAATAACTCATAACATGATTTCTCTAACTTGCATTTTGTCATTCCTTCAAACCTTACAGATGGAATTACATGCAATGTGTGTGAATTCAAGTTCAAGCAGCTTATATAGATGGTATATGAAGAGTGATGCAGTCACTGCAACAAGAGAGGTGAAATACCAAACAACTTGAGTTGAATTGAGATTTTCGGTCATCCAAGCATGTAAAATACGAAGAAATGCAATAATTCCCAATCCATGTCCCAATTCAAGGTCTGTGGAAGATGATTAACAGTGTATGTTACAAAAAGTATATCCTAATCATTTCATTAAGCATCAGTACAGGGCCATATGATCTACAACAAACTTTAAGTTATAAAATCATATCCCTGGGATTATTAATGGCTTTGGACTGGGCACAGCAAATCAGAAGGGCTTGTTGCCGTAATGACAACCTAAATATAGCTGGAGACTCATGGTCCTGCAGCTTGCTGAAAAATGACCTTGTGACCAACCGATAAATCTGACCATCGCAATTTCTACCAGTTCTCCCTTTACACTGGTCGACATAAAGCATGACTAGAAATTAGTAACAGAATTATATAATGAGTTCAAAAACAACTATGATTTCCTTAATACCTGAGATTTAGATACCCATACAAGCTCTGCAGAATCAATTTTCTTTGTAACGTCCCAAAAAACTTATAAAGAACGGCATGAATCAATAACATAGGCTACTTTAGTTATTGTCACGGAAGATTCCGCATTATTTGTGGCCAATATCACCTATGCAAGAGTACTTTCAAGCGAACAGCTAAAACAAGAAGGATATGATCCATAAATGGCCCACTTAACTCAAAAATTTGTGTATAAGCATTCATGAATACAAAGAAATAAAAAATATGTATATGAAAGATAAATGCTATTCTACATTCTATAAATCACAACTATTTGAACTGCCAGTATACTGTGGACAAATATTATGAAAAAGCATCAGAAATTAAAACAGCCTGTTATTTAGCTCACCACAAAAAGGCAGATCATGGACTACCAATGTTAGTACCCTAAAACAACAAGGTCTACAATAAAATTCCAACATCATTTTGCGATATTTGAAAATCTACAGAAGATTCACCGTCCAAAGCTCTTCCGCCAACCTTAATGCAGCTTACAAAAGTGGAACTCTCTGCAATATGAAATCAATTAAGGCCTACCTTACAATGTGATTTCCAGATTTTCATAGCCATGAGAGCTTGTTCATTGTCGATGCTGCGATGCAAAATGTGAACTTTAAAGCATGAACTAGGTGGCTTCAGAAGGGACCACTGCTGCTCCAGGTCACGGTATGTAGGAAGGAAAACCAAAATGCCCGTTTCAATATCTGGTTCATTTTCATGAATGTGCACAACTAAGTCATGAATAAGTTTGTGCAATTATGGTTTGATATTAGCAGCCGCCATAGAAGGGCTTGGTCCCAAACAATATCTAGAAGCCAGTAACTCTGAACTTATTCCAAGAAATTCAGTTATCTGTTCAAAGAAGAGAAAAAAAAAAAAATCATCAATTACATTCAAGAAGTGACGTTGTTACCATATGTTCACACACTATCTGATGCACCATTGTATATCCCATGGAGGTCACAGACTCCAAAGGGTGACATGATAACGGCTATACCCATACTGCGCATATGCAGTAAGCCAGTAACAAATAAATTTTTCCTACATGTTTGTTAAAGAATGCCACATACTTCATTTCATTTTCTACAAATCAAATACTATTTCAGTGCATGATAAATAAGTAAATTGTAAAGAAAAGTGAATTGGAGCACTATATCATCAAAAGCGGAAGAATCATAAATACAGTAAGGAAAGAAGCAGAGTTTACAATTACACTTCAATATAATGTTGAAGGGACACAATTGGCTAGAAACCTATAGAAGTTTAACACATTACATCAACTTCAAGGGTTCAAATAGTTAAATAGCTGGAGCAAAGCCCTCTAAACGAATTAAAAAAAAAAAAAAAATTGATTGCCTGTTCAAGATAAGAAACTCTTTTCTGAAACAGGGCTTGCTGGTTGGAGCTAGGGATTGTAAGCACTTCAACCCTTTCACCCCTACCAAGATCTTTGAAATAATCCCGGTATCTTCCAAAATCAGCGGTTGCAGACATCAATAACACCGTGAAGAAATAAGAAAACTCATCACACCTTGGTAATAAAATCAGAGAGAATCGGGCATAGAAATGATAGAGATAATGCCTTCATTCACTATGCTTGACCAACAAGTGAGGTCATCGTTCACCTCATTTTCTGAATGCAAATATTAGATATATTAGCAAATTAAATTGGCTTAACAAAATTCAACAATATGGTTAAATTGCACATAAATAAAAGTGGTATTTCCAGTTATCCACCTCAGGTCATTGTTTTTTAACAGAATCTGCTTTACACTGATAAGCAAAAGATCAGATTCAACCGATCTTTCATGTACTTCATCAAGAATGATAACTTTGTATTTGAGCGCATTCAACCCTTTATCTCTCATTTCTTCTAATAATACACCAGCTGTTTTAAAGACAATCTTTGATCTGCAAAATGAAATAATGACAAATTCGAGTAAAGAATTTAGAAATTTATTACTGTATCTCTCTCCTTTTTTTTTTTTGCCAGCAAGCAACTAAAGGAAACTGGATGTAACATGTGGCAGAACTCTCTGGATTCAGTATTCAAGCTACTGGAAAAGGTGACCAGAGGAGAGATTGGATATTGAATAAACTTGGACAGTAAAGAATGCACAAAAACAATGGTTTAAAAGCTCCAGCATCAAGTGACCCCTGCACTCAAAAAAAGTTATCGTCAACTTGATTCACAAATCAACCACAACATGCAGACATCAAAGACGGTCTAAGAAAAGAGACAAAAGAAGAGCAGTAATAGATAAGACTATCATGATTGAGAACTAATGATGCAAACCTCCAGATAGTTGATGAGATGAACAAACATGTACAATCAACTTACGGGATAAAAAGTACCTTGAGGATAAGAGCTTTGAGTGGCTTATATGATATCCAACTTCTTCACCCAATTCACAGTTACGAGATTTAGCTACCATTTTAGCGACCGTAACAACAGCAAATCTCCTGGGTTGTGCGCATAAAATAGGTTCCATGTTTTCTTCCAAAAGAAACTGTGGGATTTGAGAGCTCTTTCCTTGAAAATGTAAATGGAAATGAGGCAAATAAAAAGAGGCCAAAATGTTATATAGTTCGTCCACACAACCTAAGATGAACAAAATCATAGACTGAGGTAAAATTTTTTAAAAAAATTATACACATAGCAATGCTTGAATCATCAAATAGAGGTTGAATTACCACAATGTAAGTTTTAATTTTCATAAGGATATTTGATCTAAGTAAAGCAATATAATGAAATACAAACTTACAACTAAATCCCAAACTAATCTCAAGCTCTACTAGTTTAGAAAAGCATAACAAAATGAAAAAGAATAATATAAGAAATCACGAACCTGAATATGATTTTTCACATTAATATTTTTCCAGAAATAATAGTGTAGATCAAAATGAACCTGAGCGCTTCAATTATCATAATTCAAAAGAAACTTCTGAAAAACAACTGGATAAAATCTTACGTTCTTGTTGTTTCATTCCATAAAACCATATGATATAAACAAGTATTTCAAGCCTCCCAAAATACATAAGGAACGGGAAAATGCAACTAATTACGGTGCCCAATATGATAATACAACGTTACATGCAAAATTGCAAAAAGATACCAATTAATCATTTACACATAGTTCTTTAAGTCTCCAAATAATGGCAAAAACAAAACTAGTCCAGTTTCCTTATGACATTATTTTTCACGTGGCCAAACGCGGGCTCCTAGTCATAAACAAGACGCAAGAAGAACAGTACAGCGACGAAGGCAACAAACCAGAAAGGTTGAGACCTAAAAGCTCGAAAGACCAAAAAAGAAAAAGAGTTTAGTGGGGAGGGATCGGTTAGGGTCGGGATTGTCTGAGCTTCAAGAGAGGCCAAGATGTTTAGTTTGTGTTTTCGACTGATTATGGGATTGGCCAATCATTTGTAGTTCTTAGGAATCGTTAAGCTGAATGCTACGTACGTGAAAGCAACATCGTCACCTTCTTTAGCACGTTCCGTAGGTCTACGTCGAAATTGTGGAAATTACTGTTGACTTTCGATGACATGGGCCGACGGCTAGGAGTGAGCAAAACCAGATTGAAACTGAAAAACCGAATTGTGTAATTCAGTTTGATTTTATTTCATTTTTTTATAATTCAGTTAGATTTTATTATTAATATTCATATTTTTTATTTTTAATTTTCAATTTTTAGTTCAATTTATATAATAAAAACTGAATAAATCAAACTAAAATAAATTAAATAAATTTTTGTAATTTTATAATGTTTTTATAGGCATTTATGTTTTTCACTCTAAAAAGAAAGAAATCTTGTATGACTTTAGAGGGTACTTGGTATAACTAATGGATGACAGCTTATAACTGATAAAATAGTATTTAGTAAAAATATAAATCAATCGTTGATAGTTTATTAATGTGTCAATCAGTTACGATTATAACCTACTTCTATTTAGAGTTATTTTCCAACTTTAACTATTAATAGTTAATAAAATACCAAAAATACTATTTTATTTTAGATGTTATTTATCTTTATTTTAACAATTTATATAAAATAATTTTATTTTAAATTATTATACATAATTTTTACAAAAAATTATATATATAATATTTTAATTACTAAAAATATATTAACATATAATAATTAGTATTAATAAAAAATAATTATTAAATTTCATAAATATAAATAATAATTATAATATTTCAAAATTTGAAATAATATATTATAAAAATACATAAAAAATATATTATTTATTTAATTCAATATATAAAATATTAAATTATATCATTATTAGTCATTTTATAAATTAATAACAATAATTAAATAAAATTTACTAAATACTTAACATCAAATTGCTAACCAATTATCAACAGCAGTTACCAATTACATTTATCAATTATTTCAAACTTTGTGTACATGTGCAGCCGTTTACATTTTGTCCCGTCCCTCATCTTTTCCTTGTTGGTTTTTATTTTCTCGTTCGTCTTCTCCTCTCGTCCTTTTTTTTTTTTTATTACATATGTATGAGTCGTTCCTTTGATTAATGCATGCCTACAAGGCCCACAAACAAAAGGATAATTTCTTCTAAGTATTTATTGTTTTTTCGCTTGCTGTTGTCGCTCAAGATCTCTCCTTGAATATGTTCGCTTGTTCTTGCTGCTTAAGATCTCTCCTTGCTATTGCTTTTTGAGATGTAGTTGATGAACTAATTTTGATTATTTCACTTGTAAAAGATCTTCAAAAGTGGTTTTTTTTTTCATATCTAGTGTATTTATGATAAATATTGATAGATTTATGATAAATATGTTTTTAAATTTTATTTATTTATTCAAATTTAAATTTATATTGATAGATCTTCTTTATGTTTCTTGTTTTTTAATAAATTTATGATGTTATTTTGGCATAGAAAAAGCTCTTGATGTTTGTCTAATAAACTGAAATAAAAAATTAAAATTTTTTCAATTCGATTTTATAATTATTTTAGTTGATTCAGTTAAATTTTAAGTATATTTCAACCTATTCGATTTTACTTTGTTCGATTCATTTTGAATTAAACCGATCGAATGTTCACCTCTATCGATAGCAAGATTCAATCTTTGTGAACGGTCAACGAATTTGCCTACCATTAATAATGACAATTGATGCAACCTAATTTTAAAAGTAATATATATGCAGTTAATATTAATATATATGCATTTCAATATATATATATATAGTTCAATATTAATGTACATTAATATGAATCAAAGAAACAATATGGACACAAATTTATGATATAATTTATGCAATTGACAAGTCCTGTGCCAAAGTAAACAAAATATCTAATAATTTAAAATATAATTTTCTACTTTTTTCCTTTATTCTTTATTTTTTCTTCTCTTTTTTTTATTTATAAATATTTAAAAACAACACAATGATATTTTATTAAATTATACATCTAAACTAAATATAAAATTTATTTTATTTAAAATAAATTTTATTTTATTTATAATATATCAAATATAAAAATGTATTTATAAATAAGATAAATTTTAAATTATAGTTGAACCAAGCACTATGTAAAAAATAAAATTAATTTCTAGATAATAAATAAATAATTTAAATTGAAGAAGGAGAAGATTGATTTATTCTCTTTAAATTTTAGACATATAATTGAGTCTCTTTTAAGAAAGAATTAGGCTTTTTTTTTTTTTTTGGAAAAATGAAATAATCTCGACTCATTTTTTTCTCATAACTCATGCACACGTCGCCTAGTTCATCCATCAAAACAATAAAATAAACTTTGTCAGCAAAAATAAACATAAATAATGGTGCTTTTGTACTTTTTTATTCGTTTTTTACATAAAATAATTTAGTATATATCAAACTCAAATTATCTAATCTGTTAAATATCGAACTAGTAGTTCAAAAGCTCAATCAATGCAGAATATTTTTTCTTGGTAAATAAAATTAATATAATTAAGTGTATGATTTTTTACAATAGAATTAATTTTAATTATATTTCCTGTAAGGCTAGAAATCCATGTTCAGCATAAGGTGGTACTCTTCAAGAATGGGGTCAAATAAAGAAATTATTATGAACATATGTAAATAAAGTATGTTTAGGCATGTTATATATAATTAATTAATGAACATGTTAAACATCATCAATTTTAAAATTCAAACCAAACAATTGAAAAAAAGTTGTATACTGCAAAAAATTCAAAAATAAAATTGAAGTCAAATAATTAAACAACAATGAAAATATGAATACAAAATAAAGAATTTAATATATATAATCAAAGCATAAATTACTTTTTTTTGTTTAACACATCACCTTTAATAAATATTTAATAACTTAATACCTCAACCATTTGTAATATTTATGACTTGACATGTGTCATGTTATGAAAAATTATGAAAAAATCAGTGAATAAAAAATAAATATTGTAATCTAAAAATAAGAAGAACTTATTTTAAGACTTATGAATTTTATATGATTATGTTATTGTGTCTGTGTATTTTAATTCATACATATAGAGAGTTCTCAAATATTTTTTTTATTATATTAAGAATTTTAGTAATAAATAAAATGAAATTAATGAGAAATCTATACATAAATAGTTTAAAAAATTTTATAATAATTATCATGATTAAAATAAACTAAAAGTATATAAAATAAGCAAAGCCAATTATATAAATTTAAATTTTTAATCAATCAAACAATATTTTTTTTAAGGTAATATCATGATTTTTAAACTCCTATTGAAAAATCTAGAAATCATGCATTTGACTGTTTAGGTTAATTTTCAAACTCAAAATATACAATTTGCAATCAAAATTCAGATAATTTTGTTTTTAACTTTTCATATTTGTTTTTAAACTTTAAACTTATATTTTAAATTATTATTCATTGTACATATAATGAATATCTTTATTTTATTTTTAAATGATTTTATTGTGATTTCAAATTATAGTTTAACTTTTTTTTTTTTCATAATACAACTTTCTGAGTTTTAGAAATAATAAATTATGATAGAAAATTGTTAAAAATTATTAAATTAGATTGTATTATTTAATTTAAATTCATATTATATAATTTTAGATACAATTAATTTTAAATAATTAAAAAAATATATATTTCATGTTATATAGTTAAATTATTGTAATATGAAAAAGTAAAGTGTCATTTCAAAATAAAATATAAACGTGATTTTTGTAAAGAAATTAGTACATATGTAAAGATTGACAACCAAATGCATTCTTAAATTTTTATATTTTGCATATTTATGCTATTGAATCCCTTTTTAATAGATACCATTGATGATTTTTATATTTTTAGTTAAAAAATTTAATAAAAAATAATAAAATATCTTAATGTATGTGAATTATAATAGATAATCTCAATAATATAAATGTGAAAATTTTAAAGAGTTTATATGCATTTAACGTATTTTACAATATATCATATAAATCTCACTTTGAGAAATTTATAGATCCACCACAATAATTATAATTATATATATAACTGTCTATATAATATTTAATTGATTCAGTTAATCATGAATTTTTAATATAAAAATTAAAATTAATAAAAAATAAAATATTTCTTAAAATAAAAATGTTGCCATCTTTGATTTATGATTTATGCCAATAACCGTGACTCCAAAGAGCAAAGAATAGTTTGAAAATAAATGTCATCATTATATAAAATTTTAAATTATATATATAAGTTTGTGATAATTTTTATAGATGTATTAAATAAGTTTATCAAAATAAAATTATTTAAAATGATAAATAAATATATGAAAATTATTACTAAACATTTTTAAATTATATTATTTACAATATTTTGCTTGGGTTCTAAATCCCTAACCCGAACTTGTTACCCTATTGAATTGTAATTTTTGGCCGTGTTAATATATTTTCATCTTTGACCAAAAAAATATAATATCCTTATGTATTATATTCTCTCTATCTCAAATTTTTAGTTTAGATTTTCTTTTTTATCCATTTCAAAATATAATCTACTTTTTTTAATATTATAGTTAATTTTCTAGTTATCCATTATACCCTTACTTAATACATTATAAAAAATTTTTGACATCAAATATTTACCACATGTTGAAAAATTAAACAAAATTAATTATTGGTGGAAAATTTAATAGATTTTAATTATTTGGCTGGCATTTTTAAAAAGATTTTCTTAGCAGAAATTTTGAGATCTTGGCTTGCTAAATTTATTTATTTGATTTATATTAGTCTATTTTGTAATATTAATTATTTTTAATTTTAGATTAACGAATTAATAACTTTAAAATATTTATAATTATTTATTTTAATGTAAATATGAGGATATATTTAAAAAAAATATAAAATTAATTATTTTAATTATGTTATTTATATTTTTTAATATGCGTGTAAAAAGAAAGTAAATTAAAAATTTGTGAGAGAGTGAGTAACAATATAACACAAAATGTACGGCGAGGCATGGCGAAACAAGTACTACCCGTAACCGAAACTCCATGGGTAGCTCCACTTTTGCATTCCGGACCCAGCAATTCGGCTTTCAGCAGCTACCAAAACTGTGTTCTCACATCCGTCATCTTCTGCCCAACAAAACTGAAAGAAACCATAAAAGCATCGATACCATCTGCTAAGCTTGACCGCTAGAGATGGCGTCAGGGTGGGGAATCACTGGAAACAAAGGCAGATGCTACGATTTCTGGACTGACTTTAGCGAATGTATGTCCCGTTGCAGAGAGCCCAAGGACTGCGCTCTCCTCCGCGAAGACTACCTTGAGTGCCTCCACCACTCTAAAGAGGTACTATTCCTATGATTTTCTTTCCATATTCAAATCGTATCAATTTCATGGATTTTATTAATATTTTTATTGATTGTTCGGGTTTGGTTTGCCCATCTGTTTGACCTCTTTATGGAGCATTATTTTTGTCATGTTGCTATGGTTTTGTTCTTTTAATTTAGTTTTTTCGAATCTTGTGCAATTGCAACAGTTTGGAAACCCTAGTGTCTTTGGAGTCAAACCCTCCATCTGTTTGATTATTATTCATTAGGGTTTTTTCTCTTTGTTGTATGTGTTTCTGTTAAGTAATGTAGTCTATGTAGCACGCAAACGGAAACGCACGATCACGGAAATGGGGAAGCAGGAAATGCTCACGGGAAAAATGACATTTTCTAAATGTAAGTGAGAAAACATGAGAAAAATGCAGAAATGTGCCTGAATTGTGGAAATGTGACCCCGAAGAGGTGTCTGTGCAACATAGACTGTAGTAAGCTTCAAAATCAAGAGACCGGTTAGTTTGTTAGTCATGTTTCACTCTTTTGTCACTGTGCAAATCGTGAATAGAATTAGAAAATGTGGTATCCTTTTTGTATGGATGAATTTGTAGAAGCATGTGCTTGGAAAACTTGTTTATGTGCTGTTTAGTGAACTTTACTGTACAAATTAATCATATTGTCTGGTATGTTTGAAAAAGGAAGATAGTGATTCTTGTTATATTATAGTCCTAAGCCTAGCAATGCAATCTCATTCGAGCATCCACTGTTTGTTATTTCCTAAAGTCTTAAAGACTATCCTACTTAGACTCAGGTACAGATCTTAGATACAAATCCGTTCTCAATTAGATGCCTCAATTATTTTTCATAATTTTTGGCAGTTTTTGCAGTTTCAAGTGTCTAATGTGTGACCTGGGTGCATTATTGGTTAAAATTTCCCTCATTTGAGCGCCTTGAACTCCTATAACACTATATCACAACTTTATGTATCCAGGATTACAGGTCAATCGTTTCCCTGAAATTTATATGATTGATTGATGTTTCCACTCATCTAGGTTCTATACTTCTAATCTACTTTTTATTTTGTTCATTCCTATGTAATGGAGTTGAAGGTTGAATTGATAATGTTTGGTTGCTTAGTTTCTCTACTTTGTGCTTGTACCCTATGCAACTGTAGTTTTGTACACGACAAGCAAAGCTAGCAAGCATATTCCTTGATTTTAACTAGAATGTAAATTTTAGCTTAAAGCTAATCCCAGCAATCACTTCCTAAATTTATGTCTTAGAGGCAATCTTGGATATCCCTTAGCATCAATTAATTATAAGCTGAGGTCAATCTCTTGATTTGCTAAGGTTTATATTGCTGCTGTACTGCTTTTTACCCCATTTTTTATTGAAACTTTTGACATCTATTGCAACTTATCAGGGTTTATTTGGGTTTTCTGCATACCTTCTCTACTTGTGTCAAAATTCGTATTATTTTCACAATTCAAGATGTTTACCTCAAATGCATCATTAGTTGTTCTTAGCAATGATTTGAAATTTAAACTTGGTCGGATTGAGGGCCATTAGGTGTGGATTTTAATGTGATATTAAGTCAGGGATTATAGATTTGATTCAAAATTATGAGATTTCTGGAGTTTTTCTATAATTGCTATTAGGGGTACGCTTCTAAGAAATTCTAGGAGTAATATAATTAAGGCTTTTAAATAAAGAAACTTGCTTTGTAGTTGTACTTTACAAATGGTGTCTGCAACAACAATCAGATGCTAAATGGTAATCTGAATAATGATGCCAAGGGATACTAATGTGGAAGATGGCTAGTTAGGTGATTTGAATTATTAATGCTGAAGAATTGTGCTCGTGCAGTACAATTTTTGACAGCTATTTGCTATCTTATGTGATTTTATATGATATGCTAATTCAATGACTTCTAAAATGGATTTTATTAAATTGAGCAATTAGGTGTTATTGGCATTAACATATAATTTATACGTTTTTTCTGTGCCATATCATTTCACTTGTTATATTTTATGTACCCTACAGCCCTGGTTGATCTTAACACATTGACAAACAGGCATACGAATTGGCAAGATTGTAAAACTTGATCCATCCTGACATGGATGTCAGTCACCTGGTTTTCATGGTATGTATTGATTCCTTATTTGGTCAATACCAATGTTTATTGCAGTTTCAACGCAGAAATCGTGTTTTCAAGGAGGAGCAGCGTAAACTACGAGCAGCTGAAAGAAAGGCCAAGGAGGGTGGAGATGGTGATGATAACCATCATGCGTAGCCGTGATTGATCATCTTTTAGTAATAAAGAATTTGCAGAGATGTATTTTTCATCCATCTGATATTCTAACTTTGTTTAAGTGATTCTACTTTTGGCGTTTCAGAATGGAGACATGAATTTGGGTCTTTTTTATTTGTCCAATGAAACAAAGTTCGGTACTTCATGACATTGGTTTTTGCCAGGTAAGTGCATCTGGCATGTCAAGTTAATGGGATTTCAAACCTACAAACACACAAACTGCAATTTTATTATGAAATTTTAAATCTACGTATCACATCTTTTTTTTTTTTTTGGGCCTTGGTAAGTGAGCCCCGGATTACTGTTTAGTAGCTCCTCAGTGATTGAACAACATTTTATTTCATGTCAACAAGCAAGGGGATTGTGGTTGAGGTTTCTGACAGAGTGTTCCTAACCCAAAATTAGAAATTTCTCGTCACTGAATGGTAGTTATTGGCTTTATTCGATATTGATTCTTGTCCCAGGCCCCAGTAAGTGCAATGCAAGTGCATGTCCCGCTTTGAAAGTCTAGGTTTCGATGTGGATTCTCACTTTTTTACAGAACCTTTTAATGTCCATAATCAACATATGTGCATATAGATCCCAGAACAAAGTTGGAGTTACTCTTATGTTGAGGAATTTTGCCTGTTCTAATTTCTTAACTTTTGATGCTTTCGAGTTGTTTCTCCATTCTCCGAGCTATTGGAAATGTGGTTGTTGTATTGATCCATCCTATGAATGCGCTTTGTCTCCTACACCCAGGGTGGGTCCAGAACCAGCCAACTCGTGAATTTAGCCCTCTCAATGAGTTGATGATATTTAATACGGCATTGTACAGGAATGCCTTTTATTATTATTATTTTTAAAGAATTAAAAACAAATATATGTTCGTTAACTTTTTTTTTCTGAAAAAACAAATTTACACTCTTAACTTTCTGAATATACGCTACATCCGCTTCTCACATCTATTCATGTTTTTTCATAGATTTAAACAGCGAAACAGTTTCAAACTTTTTCTTCCGGTTGCTTTTAATTTTTATTCACAATTTTTTTATGAATTAAATCAATAAAAACAAGTTATTCATTATATATATTTTTCTTTCTAAAACAAATTTGATAGGATTTTTAATACTTATTTTATTGTTTAGAATTAAAACAATGAGTTTTGATATATTATGGATGAAAAATATTTTAAAATAAATATATTTAAACTCAAAATCAGTTATAAAAGAAAGAGAAAATCGAGTTGTTAGAGTTGAATACGATGGTTATAGTACAAATTTTTTAAAATTAAGTACAAAAAACAGTTTGTTTAAAAATGTTTGGTTTAATTTTATTTTGGGTTTACTTTTGATTTATGAAATTATCAATAAAAAAAGAAAAACAATTAAAACTTAGACAAACATCATATTAACTAAGAATGTAGTAAGAAAATGAAAATTAAGTATATTAAACAATTTGCAGAAAAATTTTATTTTGGGATTACTTTTCGTTTATGAAAACCATCAACAAAACAAAAAAAAAAAGAAAAATAATAATTAAAATGTAGACATTATCTTTAACCTCTAATAAACATGATTTTCTCTATAACAATATCTAGCAAAAAATATTTATATACAATAGAATGTTTATTTTTATTTTATTTACTTTTTATTTTAGGTTTATTAGTTTGAAATTTTTAAAAATTAAGTACAAAAAAACAATTTGTAGAAAGTTTTTATTTTTAGTTTTATTCTATGTTTACTTTTGATTTATGAAATCATTGATAAAATAAATGAAAAATATGAATAATTATAATATAAACATCAACTTTAGCTTCTAACAAACACGATTTTTCTCTTTATTCATAACTGATTTTTAGTTAAAAAATGTTCATTTATTAATTATTTTTTTCATCTAAAATGCACATAAATTAGTGGTTTTTTTTATTATAAATAACAATAATAATAAAAACAACTATTAGATCTTATAAAACAAAAATAAAATGTAAATATCATTTTTAATCTCCAACAAGATGACTTTCTTTCTTTTTCAAAAACTGATTTTTAACTTAAAATAATCATTTTTTTGTGTATAATATATCAAAACTCATGATTTTTCATTCTAAACAATAAAATAAAACATAAAAAAATACATTAAATCTATTTAGAAAAAAAGAGAGAAAGTTTGTCTTCATCTTTGTATTATTTTGTCTTTATCTTTGTTTTTGTCACCATTTTTTTATTAATTTTCTTGTTTTTTAGAAAAAAAATAGAAAAAATAGATGAAAAACAAAGAAAGAGCAAAAAAGAGATAAAATTGAGAAATAAAACAGTTAGAAAAAAGATAAGAAAGAGAAAGAATAAATGATAAAAAAAATTAAAAAAATTTGAAGAAGTGTAAAAACGAAGTGCAAAAAAAGCGAAAGTGTGAAAAATGAAAACTTAATATACTATATTGTATTTTAACAATTAATACGGTGGACACAAAAGAACTTTAAAAAAAAAAAAGTGTAAGGTGTATTTTCCTCTATTTAATACTAGTTGTGGTTTTGGCGGTTTCGCAATTAGAACTCGAAGATTTGTTTCTTTACTAGTTAATTAGGGCCTGATTTTCTTTCTGGCGTTTGGTGGAATGCAAAATTCATCCTTCAATCTCTTCTGGATGGGTTGAGGGGCTAAAAGTATTGATCTTGGCGATACGAGATGAAAAGGGAGGTTAAGGTATTGCTTGGTAGGGAACATTAGGTTCATTATACCTTCTTTGTATTAACACCGAGATTTAAGTTTAAGACATCTTTATGTGGTGTATGTATGGTTTCTAATATACTTTTTTTTTTTTTTGGTTCATTGGATGAGCTAATATAACAAAAGATAACTTTTGCCTTTTTTTTTCCTAATTATTTTCAGTTTTAATTGAAAATCTGAGTAAGAGATTTCAAGTTTTTTATCGATAGGATATCTCTGTGAAATATATAATAATTTTCAACATTGAGTTATGATGATTATGTTTTAAGTTCTCATCCTTTCAAGTAAAAAATTATCATCCTTAGCAATATGTGTGACAAAATTTATTTAAGAGGAGAGGAGAAGTTGTTTTAAAGGGAGCATAAAGAAATGGAGAAAGGAAAATGAGAAATTTAATCTTATTTTGTATGATAATTTAAAATTTAAGTAATAAAGAAAAGGGAGGTACAATATTTTTATTTTGTTTGGATGAGAAGAAGAGGAAGAAAATTATAATTGTTAAAAAAACTCATTTTTTATGTATAATTAAGAAATATATTTTAAAATTAAAGAATATAAAATTAATTGAAAAAAATAATTTTTTTTATCTATTTAAAATATTATTTAAGATAAAATATTAATTGGTTATCTATGGACATATAATATTGATGGAAGATGTAAAATATTTAGATATATAAATAAAAAGGAATGTAATTTTATTTACATATAAATACATTAATATGCAAGTCAACAATTAACTATCAGTAGAATAAAAATAAATGTGCAGCACTGCTTTTCAAGGTTTATAAAAAGATATTATAGTATAATAAAAGATGTTAATCCCAAAATGTAAAAGATCATAGAAAAATAATAACAAAATATAGATATGAAAAATAATACTGAAAAAGTAAAAAATAATTTTAGTGAGTATAAAATAGGCAATATATAAAAATTATATTTTTAAGAGTTAAAATTTTTAAGATTCTAAACTAAGGTTTTATTTGTTTCATACAAATAACTTATTTGTTTCATAAAAATAGCTTGTACGAATAAACTATTTTTTACAAAAAATATTTTTCAGTGTTTGACACATATTATATATTTTTCTTAATTTATAAGACTATAACAAAATTTTAGATTATAAATATTTTATTTTTATACTGTTTATTATTTAATACAAAAAATCCATTAAAATAAAATTTTTTTTATGAGTTTTACTTTTTACGGCGATTACTGTCAGGTAATGATAACTAATGATAAATATTGATAGTAAAAAAAATTAATGATAATAATACATACGTTTATATAATTTATTTTTATTTAAATTAATTTGTTAAAATTTAAAAATAATCGTTTTTCTAAAAAATGACTTAATTTTTCTCTTAATCAAAAAATAATTTTTGTTGATAAATTTTTCTAGACGCACCAAATAAAAAATACAGAAAAAATAATATTTTCGATGAAACATATGGAATGTAACTAATTTTCACTTAGAAATCTGAATACTTAAAATTAATAGTTTCATATAATCACCAATGTTTGGAAAACTGAATTGAATTGTTCGGTTGAGTCGATAAAACTGAAAATTAAATTAATTATTAGTTTTATTAGATCTAGTACGGTTTTAAGGTCATTTTTATATTATTAATTTATTATAAATATATTTATAATATTTTTTCTGATTTTTTAAAATTATTTCAATAATATTTTTAAATTTTATTTTTTATTAAATTAATTAAATTGAATTGATTAGATTAATTAAATTAATCAAATCAAGAATCAGTAAATCGATTGGTTGAGTTTTAAAAACATTGATGATAAAAAAACAACATATTTAAAGATTCTTAAACATCATTCAAATTTTAATTTAGTAATTGGCTATATATAAAAATTGTGTGTGTGTGTTTTTTGTCCTCCAAAGGCATGTGTGGATCTACACCACTGGATTGATGTATTATAAAGAGGACATAATAAATAACCGTAGATGGCGTAACGCTTTATCTTTACTAGCCAATAACAGCTATACGTTTTGTCCAATCTCAAAACCCTAACATTCGAAGTTCTGCATCTGACCCAGCCTCAATTTGATCGAAAGGTACTATGCGCTTGTCTGCCCCTATCTCTTCGATCTCCAGAACAACTTAAAAGTTGCTGACTTCACCCGTGCTTGATTGTTAAGTTATATTTTTATAATTTCTGCTCTTCTTTAATGCGTGTATGGATGGGTTCAGGAGAAATGAGTAGCCGTGCTAGCAGGACTCTCTATGTTGGGAATCTTCCTGGCGACATTCGCGAGAGAGAAGTGGAGGATTTATTCTACAAGGTAATTAATACATATAGCTTCAGTGTGGTTTCGATTTGATTTAAACATGACTGTTTTTGAAACCCTTGGAATTGTTGACCTTCCTGTTATGGGTTCAACGCTATTAGGAATAAATGAAACCTAGGGAGTGGAGTGAGTTGCTTTCAGAGAGGGATACAAATGAGTGTTTAATTCGAATACTATTCACATGTTTCATAATTGAAGTCATTTTGATGTTCATTATTGATTCTACTTATTAGATGATGAGGCTTTTCCTAGATTTTGTATTGTGTTGTGGCATGATGTCTCTTAATGGAGGTTGATGAGGTTTTCTCTATGTTTCCTGTTATTCTTCATGCTTGCTTATGGATTAACTTTTGAACCAGTTCCTAGTTTAAAATCTTCAAATTTCTCTTTGCATTTGCAGTATGGTCCCATAGCTCACATTGATCTCAAAATCCCACCAAGACCACCTGGTTATGCATTTGTTGAGGTGAGTTAGGATGCTCGATCCCCCTCATCTTCCCCAGCCCCTCTCTTCCTCTCCCTATTATTATGTGTTCTTTGACTTTTTATTAATTATTTTTGCAGTTTGAAGAGGCTCGAGATGCTGAGGATGCAATTCATGGCCGTGATGGCTATGATTTTGATGGGCATCGTTTAAGGGTTAGTTTTTTTTTTTTTTTTTGGGGTGATACATTTCAAAATTTGTTATTAGCTGTTAGGTGTGGGGTTTTTTTGTTTTAATTTTTTTTTTCTGGTTGTGGATGGATCTCATATTTCATGCATGCAAAATAGGTTGAGCTTGCACATGGTGGGCGTGGACATTCTTCCTCGGATCGTCACAGTAGTTACAGTAGTGGCCGTGGACGGGGAGTGTCCAGACGCTCTAAATATCGTGGTAAGTAGTACATATGATGTATTATACCATTCTATGTTTTATTAAAAAGTAAACTCAAATTAGTATCTGTGCCGTGTCTTTAACTTGAAATTGTTTATCATGCAGTTTTGGTGACTGGATTACCCTCTTCTGCTTCATGGCAAGACCTTAAGGTGGCTAGAACTACTTTTTCCTCCCCTAGAAATGAATGACCATTTTCTTATTGTGTTTCTCTTCTGTACCTTTCCTTCCATTTGTAGTACTGTATGTTGCATGCTTTCTGATGCATGCATGTTGACCCATTGATTCTTAGCATTATATTTGAAGCTAATTCAATTATGTTACTTATTTCTCTTTAGGATCACATGCGACAAGCAGGTGATGTTTGTTTCTCTCAAGTTTTCCGCGAAGGTGGTGGTAAGATAATGAGTCTTCTGTCTGTTGGACTATCTAGAAAAGGATTTTTCTTGTTAATTGCTCTTATAATATATTTTTTCCCCCTTTGAATCTTGAGCTTTCCTATCGTTATTTTCCTGGATGGTTCTTCCAGGGCTGTACCAATGGCCAGAAGTACTCTATTTACTTAATTTTTAACTTGTGTGCATTTGTTATTTTGATCACAAGGGCTTGACTTTTGGTCAGAATTAAGACCTTTGAAATAGTGCCACTTGTAATGGGCAGTCATCATTGTTGTGTTTGTAACTTTTTGATGCAATTTTTGTTTGCTTATTTTATTTTTCAAATTGAGAAGCCGATCAAATCTTGACTAACGTTTTGTATTTTATCATGTTGTTACTTGCTGTAGGCACCACAGGGATTGTCGATTATACGAACTACGAAGATATGAAGCAAGCAGTAAGTTGTCTGATGAATGGCATTTAGCTGATTTTTCATGTATTCATAATTTCTTAATTTTTCTCTTCAGATCAAGAAACTTGATGACTCTGAGTTTCGAAATGCATTTTCCCGCGCATATGTTCGTGTATGTTTAGAATCTCTCTCTCTCTCTCTCTCTCTCTCTACACACACACACACACACACTTGCAACACATGTTCTTTTGTGCGCACTTGCATGCATTTGCACACACTCATGTATGTGTACATGTGTCTTGTTGCATCATTTAGTAATCATTTGGCTTATAGGTGAGGCAATATGATTCCAAGAGAGACACGTCTAGGAGTCCTAGTCGTGGTCGATCTCATTCAAGGGGCCGTAGTGACAGCCGGAGCCGCAGTTCTAGTCAGAGCAGGAGTAGGAGGTTTGTATATTCTAGACTTTCTGTTGTCACTGGTTGTGGAGTTATTATCATTTTTTAACCATGCTATGCAATGCAGCAAATCTCCCAAAACCAAATCTTCACGCCGCTTGTCTGCTAGTTCAAGATCAAGATCCGCTTCTCGCTCTCACTCTGGATCAAAGCCACGTTCTTTGTCAAGGTGTTTTTTACTGTTCTTCTTAGTTTAAACGTTGGTGTACTTGAATTACTTCTTATTTTGATGTGGAGGATGTGCTTGCTAATTGTTATTTGTGTTATTTTGCCATCTTTCTTTATCATGTTATGATTGGGCCCCTGAGACATAAGGATGAGCGCTTTCAGTTGGTTAGTGGTATATTTGGATTGTCTATGCTATTTCTGGGAAGAGCACACTGTGGGGTTAATCACGATATTTTGTTTCTGAAATAAGAGTTGAGGATTTTCCTAATAGGGAACTGATCCTTTTATTTGGGATGAAAGAAAGCCGATGAGGTAATCGTCAATGTATCTTAATTGCGCAGTGAAAGCTAGGAGACAAGAAAAGAAATATTTTTTTGGGTTTTTTTTTTTTTTTAGGGGGGGGGGGGGTGGGGTTGAAGGGTGTCCTAAGGATGGGGTTAGAGAGAGTGTCAATTAGAACTAAAACTGATCTCCTATATGCATTTGCAGATAGAGGTGCCAGATTTTGACTAGACCTGAAAAAGCGGCCCAAACCCAAAATGTTTTGAAAATCTAAGGGGCCAAACCCAATTTGACCTATGGGCCATTCTGAATTGATTTGACTCTGATTCTGACGTAAATTAACTCAAATTTGATCCATTTGAATTATTAAAAAATATTTAAAATTTGTATAAAAATAAAATCATTTTTCTTTATTTAAAAAAATTAAAATTATTCAAAATTTTCTCTGTACATTGACCTGATAATCCCGACTTGATCTGCTTGCAACCCGTAGTGACCTGCCTGAAAAATACGTGACCTGATATTGACATGGCTTGAAAATGAACCGACTTAAAGTTGACTTGAACCTGCCTCACTTCACCCATTTGCCACACGCGCGTGCGCGCGCGCGCACACTCTTCAGGTGTTATAAGCAGTCAACTACTAATCTATGAGGAAGTTATGGAGTGGATTGCTTGAAGTTAGTATTCGAAATGGTCTGAATTGCAAGGCATGCAATTTTCTATTCATCTGTAGCCTTGATTTGACTTTATCTTCTGATCCTCTTTTGTTTTAAATGGATTTATTAATTTCAAGTTTTGTTCATCTCCAGTGTGACTGAAATACACAGTGGTGGTTGCTAGTGTGATGCTATCAATTTTATTTAAATTAATGGTTTATGGAGGTCATTGCAGATTTGTTAAAATATGTTAAACTAGGAATTTGTGTTTGTTTTTGTTTTTAGCAGTGATAACTTGCCATTATTTTGGGATTCAAATTCTCCCTGCAATTGTCATATGTGAAATTGCTTTATTCTTTTATTATTTGTTTCACTCAGTGGATGGGGTAGCTGAAAAGCAAATTTGGCTGTCAAAAAATCTTCATTCTCTTTCTTTTTGTTGTATGAAAATTGCATTGTTTGGTAATGCAGCGAACTGGGGATTGGATAATAGGATCTTGATGGGATATGGTTCAGTTCCTGCATCTTTTTTGGTTGTGGAGGTATGCTGTTTTTCAGATGGGCAGCTTTGGAAACCTTCATGGTGTCTCTTTTCTAATGTATTTAGTATGATAAATGTCCATGGGTGCTAGATTGGGATCCAAGGAGATTATGGATTGCAATAGTAAAGCTGGATTTCAGTGAATTATACTGCTAATGGATCTGGAAGTCACCAGCAATGGGCGGTAGAAACTATGTCATTTTCATTTTCTACTCCAACAATTGCCAAGCTAATAGGACCTGCTGGACTCACTGTGGATTTTGTGGTGCAGCAGGGAAGCATGCTTCTTTCCTGTCCAATTGTGTCTTGAAAACAAATTATGATTCTTTAGTTAATATCTATATGTATATATTGTTTAATTAGGTGTTTTCTTTGGATAGGAATTTCATGAATTGCGCCTGATATATTTTCTTTTGTTTTCTCTCGGATTGCTAAATATTTGTGGTTCATCCTTTATCCTTTTTGAATTTGGTAACTCTGACGTGGAAGAGGCATCAAGGCTCTTGGATAAGAGTTGTTAAAAGGAACGTGTGGATTTTAAACTTGGGTTGTTTCTGGAACTTTTGCAGATCGCGTTCAAGATCAAGATCTCCAGTTCCATCTGTAAGTTATTTCTTATGTAGGTTGAGGATAAAATTTAAAAATGTTATGGAACCTTTTAGTTGTTGGATCTTGGCAAATATTTGTTAGGAGCTAGATTATTGGAAAAAAAAAAAAGTAAAGCAAGGAAAATTGAGCTGACTTAAGCATTTATCTTTTTGACAATGTAATATATTTTAAGTTTTTTGAAAACATAGTAGAAAGGACCAACCTTTCATGTTCTGGTCAACTTTTTTTTGATTCAATTAAATGACTGATACATTCAGGACGCTTGCATGTGAATAGATTCATTCTCCTGTGCCAGTTGATAACCAGTCTAAGGTCTTTAACATTGGAGTTAAGTAGACATGTCATGCATTTTATATTATAATATTCTTGTTAACATTATATTCTGCAGCGTCAGAAACGCACAAGCAAAAGTCCAAGAAAACAGAGTGTTAGCCGAAGCCCAAGTGGTAGCAGAAGCAGGAGCAAGAACTTATCCCGGTCTCATTCTTATGCACAATTATTCTATTTTGGTTATTTATATGTTTGTTTTCATTGTTATTCAGTTCCACTGTTTAGAATTTGTTGGTAAATATGCAAATGGTTATCTTGTTGGAGTCTAGGAGTGCATATGGTTCAGTTTAGGCAAGGAGATTCTCAAGTGTTTAAAAAAATAAAAATAAAAAATGAACCTCTACTAAATATGTCTAGACTGTCCAAACTGTGAACATTTATTTTTTGTTCAGTGGGTTGATTTAGGCGGTTTGGCTGGTCTTAATATTTCTATTTTTTAATAAATTAAAGTTAAATTAACATAAATTAATTAAGTTTCTTGAATCTTAATAAAATTGGTATAACCATTTAAAAAACTTAATAGCAGAAAGCATTTCTAATTTTTAATTGATCTCACAAGAAAATCGTATAAAGTTATATTAAAACTATATGTTTTTATGTCTATATATAGTAGTTCGATTTGCTTTGGTGGTTTTGGTGGGGAGCAAAACTGTAAACCAAATTGACAGTACAGTTTGAAATATCACAAATCAAACCAAACCTGACCAAACAATTGGAATTTATCTTTGGTTTGGGTGGTTTAGTTGGTTTATGAATACCACTATAGATTGTATATATCGTATCACTATATCTGACTTATTTAAAATTTGTTTTGGCAGGTGATGTGCCTTTCACGAATCCATGAAGTCAGGAAGCTTTGAATTTGCATGTGATGTTTAAATTGTTGAAGTTGATGATTGCTCAAGTCAAAGTCCTGGACAACTTTTTTTTTTTTTTTTTGGTTTCCTAAGACTTCGGATTCTTGTGGCATTTTAAAGGCTTAATGTGGTTTCTGTATTAAAACTGAAATTTTTATTTTGATGAATTTGAGAGGCTATAGTACCTTGGCCCTCATTCGTTTGGAAAAAGCTTGTTCCCATTAATCCAGTTGCATGGTATGATAGTACTAGTATTGGAGCCTCTATTTCCTGTTCCCATTTGAAAAGTTATGTTTTGCTTTTGAAAGCGCGCAGGGGAGGGAGGTACCCTTATTTCATGTGTTACGCATGGTGTTTTAAATTTGGGTTTGACAGTTAGATGTGGAAATATTTATGTAGAGGCTGATTCAAATGTGATAAATGAGTCATGCTGAGAGCCTAAGGCACATGAACGGCAAACCTGTCTTGGCTTGGGGCCACGGTCCATTCATCCTCCAAATAATAGAAGAGTATTGATTCCCGACCGCATACTAATAATGAACACAAATAGCGCTGCCACTTGAGGTCACAAACCCGAATAAGAGTGATTAAAAGTGAGATTGGAGTCAATGACGCCAGCTAATTGAAATGATGGAGAGAGAAAATAGGGGTAATTATGGTGGTGGCAAAAGCGAGGAGAAGAGGATGAAGATGGGGAGGGGTTTATGGCTTCGGGTGGAGATACACCAGCATCAAGGAGAAGCTGAGCAGCGTGGAGGATTTGCCGGTGAAGGTGCCGGGCAAGTAGACGACGGCTATGCAAATTACCTAGGCAGAAGATAATAGTGACAATGATGTGGGTTTTACTTTTTGTTTTATGTTTTTGTTTCGAGTGTAGTTTGAGAAATGGGTAGTAGTTTTGATGAATTCAATTTTTATTTTTCTGAGATTAATGGTTATGAACTGTGAGAGATGGAAGGACCGTGGAGCTATATTATATTTTCTCTTTTTTTTTTTTTTAAAATAAGATATTTTATAAATAAAATAAAAATAATATTTTATAATTTTTATTCATGTATGATTTTCACATATTTGTTAGAGTTAATTTATCTTCAAATAAGTTAAAAATAAGAGTTGTATCTTAAATTAATTTGATGGTTGATTTTATCTTTAATTAGACTTTTTGAAATAATTCAAGGACAAATTTAACTTTTGTCTTTTTCACTTAATACGTGTCATAAAAAAAATGATATATCCTCCATAAAATTAAAATATTTGATAATATTTGTTGTGCTTCATACTAAGGCTTTATTTATTTTTGTGAAAAATATTTTTCTATTTTTGTTCATTTTTTTTAATGTTTGGCACACTTAAAAAAAGTCAATGAAAATATTTTATCAATGAAAAATTAAATAACTTTTAGAAAAATAACTTTTTTTTTATAAAGAAAGTCATTTATTTGAATTTTAATAAAATTATTCAAATAAAAAATAAAGTCATATAAAACATATATGGCATGAAAAACTCATTAAAATTTTACTATTTTTGACATGTATAAGAAGTTAAATTAGTTCCTAATATTATGATATTTTTATTAAAATTCATTTATGAAAAGAAGATTCACCATTTTAATATTTGACTGATTTTAATTTCAATAATTTCTTCATAAAATTAAAGTGCGCTGCGTCCTGAAGCTATATCCCACCCCTGCGAATTTACAGTTTGGCGAACTCTGCTCTGTATAATATTATTTTGCAGAATAAATAATAGCGTCATGTCTAAAATTATGTTTGATTTTTTTATTTAATTTTATTATAATTTTAATAATTATATTTTAAATATATTAATTTTTATATTTATATTATTTATTATATAATAATATATTAAAATAGAAAATACAACTCTAATATAATAATATCTATTTAAAATTTAATTTAATTATTATTAATATTATTATATAATATAAATATAAAATTTAATATAATCAAATAACAATATTAAAAAACATACAATCAAATTCATGATCTCTGCGATAGTGGTAATTTGATGGTGAATGGTATTTTTTGCCTCCGATAAAGGCGAAGAATCTTTCGCTCTCGTGAGATATAGAATGATGCCTGAAATTTCTCTGTTCAGGCTCGTCTCGTAATTAATCCGTCGATATCGCTCAAATAATAATAATAATAATATTTTTTTTAAAAAAAATTGAACATGTGGAGATATGTGAGATCCTGCTGGGGGGCGTCGTACTCGGGGGGCAAACCATTTTCTTAATTAAAAATAAAATTCTTAAGGAAAAAGGTAGCAGTAAAATAAAATAAAAACCCTAATGGCAATTGGACGCAAACCTACCGCCAACAGATTCTCATAAATCCATAAGGGCAGATTCTCCGCGTTAGTGGCTCTCCTTTTCTCTCCCTTCTCGTCCACTCATCTCAAATTTCCACTTCCTCTTCATTCTTCACCCTCACTTCCTATCATTATCATTTACGATGGCCGATATCTCCGACTTCTCGAAGCTGTCAGACGACGTCGTTCTCGCTATTTTCTTCAAGCTCGAAGAAGACCCTCGCAACTGGGCCCGCCTCGCTTGCGTCTCCTCCAAATTCTACTCTCTCATCCGCAACGTCTGCTGGAAGGTCAAGTGCAACAAAACCATTCCCGCACTTGTCACCGATCTTCTCCCCTCCCCTGACTCCACCATTCCCGGCTGCTGGTCCGCCCTCCACAAGCTCTCCGTCTGTTGTCCTGGTCTCCTCCACGCCGGCGTCCTTCTGGAACACTCCGATTTCGGCCTCGAACGCGAGCTCGGCCCCGACGATAACTACCACAAACTCGCGTCCTTCCAATCCGCAACTACATCGTCCCCACAGCCTTCCTCGTCGGGCTTTTCCGTTGGCAATTCGGAAAATGTCGACTGCTCTTGGTCCTTATTCGATGATCTATACTACGACACCGTATACGATGTGTCCGAATCGCAAGATCGGATCGCTCAACTAAATGAAGCTGTTACTAACGATAATAATGGAACTATTGACGCCGGTGGAAATTTCTCAGTTTGTAAGAAAAGAAAAATATCCAGATCATTGAGGCCACATTTAGCGTCTGGGGTGTGGAATCTGACCCGAGAACAAGGGAATAAGCTGCTAGCGAGCCGATTTCGAGGGGATTCCTTGTACATATGCGATTGGCCAGGGTGTGTTCACATCGAGGAGAAGCGGAATTACATGCTGTTTAGGGGAATTTTCAAGAATTTTAAGCGGTCGAGGGTGTGGAGGACCATTAATGATGGGGACAGGAGCAAGATTGATCTCAAGTGTGCGTTTTGTGGGTGTAAGGAGACATGGGATCTGCACTCTGCCTTCTGTTTAAGGAGGGTGTTTGGGTATCATGACGATGGGGAGCCGGTTGTTCGAGCTTATGTTTGTGAGAATGGGCATGTCTCTGGTGCTTGGACTGATTTGCCGCTGTACACTTAATGATGCGTGCTTCTTATGGGTATTGTAATGTTTTAGTTAGTATTTTATGTTTCGATTTGATTTGGAATTGATATGAATTGTTGATTATGTTTGTGATTCTGTGATGATTTTTAGCTGTGGTATTATGGCCTTTGTTTGTTTAAATTATAACTTAGTCATTCATAGTTCATGGTTATAATATGATTGAGGTTTGAATAGTTTGTGCTTAATTTTCCTATTCAGAATGTTATGATTGTTAGTTGCGTTTACTGCTGGATCATCTTTGCATTGATGAAGCACCACTGTTGGATGCGCTATTTAGATGTGAGGTTGGCAGGTTCTTTTTCTTTATTTGCGTTATCTCTATGATTTCATTAAGAATTCAGGTTCATAGATCGAGCTTGCTGGTGCTTTTGCCTACTAATAATTGTCTGATGAGGCAGTCCTTTGAATATGGCTGTATGGGACCTAAAATTTCACGACTAATGCCCTTGAATTTAGAGGAAGACAGCTTTTCTTCTAAACGTTTACCCTTTGCTCTTGGCATTTTAAGAGTGGCATTTTGAATCTGAAGTCAATAATATCATTTACAGTTCATCTTTAGACGCTTGAAATTGTTGTGGAGGGGGTTTCTAGTTATTCCTCAGCAATGGCAGGGGCTGAACCCTTGCCCCAACCCTCCCCCTCCATGTTCTTGCCGGGGGCTAGCCCCCCCAAGCCCCCCTGTTTCCCCCTCTGGAGCCAAATCAAGATTTATTGAACTTGGTTGTTTGTAGAAGAATAGAACTGTTAATATCTTGAATTTTTTTTTAGCTTATAGCCTGTTAGATTAGGAACTGCTTCTGGAAAATATATTAAATTGGATGTCATGCTATATTGGAGCTTGGAAGCCTCTGGAAAGTGATTGAATCTTGGGTACATGATTGAAAAGGAGATTCAATATTTGTTGTAATATTTGGGCGTACATTATTTGATGATATTTGAGTTCAAATACTTAAAAGAGTTGAGAACTAGGGTTTTTGCACCAGATTGTTTAGCTGAATTTTAGTTAATGATCTGTAATAATAGGTTTTATTCCGTTGAAGCTAAATACCTTCATTGTGCAATTTGCTGTGTGTATAGAATGTACTATGTATGTGATAAATTCTGGTATGTGATAAATTCTGGTCTTATGATGTACTAGATAAATTGGAAAATTATCATACATGGTTTGCATGGGCCTCTGTCTTTGACGTTTACTTGCAAGTATTAGGTACAATAAGCAAGATTTCTTCCTCCTTTTGCACCGAGTTGGCAAATTATCATATATAGTTTAGTTGGCATGTAGTTACGAATTATTTGGAGCATGTCCTTCCCACCACATCGAGGTGACACTCGACTGCTGAGTTATATCCCCCATTGAGAAAGATTCAACTTACAGAAGACAATTCTCGAAGATTAGAGTTTCTATATTACCAGCAACTATATAATGCAGGAGTTATGTAACTCCAGGCAAATCGTAATAAACTATGCTCTACTTGTTGATAAGTATTTTGTTAGCAATCATTGTATTTGTGTCAGTGCTTAGAATTTAAAGTGAGAAAGCAGCTTGCTTACCAATAGGCACTGGAAGAGAAAACATGGTGCAGAAGCTGATTTTAAGGATCTTCCTCTGCAACGGATTTTAAATTCGGAGAAATTTTCTTGTGGGCTCAGTTCGCCACAGAAGATGTTGAATCATTCAATAAAAAAATATTTACATAATAATCATTCAATAAAAAAAGATTTACATAATACATTTAGAATATGAATTTATAAAAATGATAAAATATCACGATAAAATAGATAAGTGAGATAAATAACTTTTTATAATTAGATGATTATTAAAATTTTTTCATCAAGTCACAAGTATAATTAATATAATTAATGAGATTTAAATAATTATGACAATTTTTTAAGAAGAAATAATTATGGGATGATTAATTTACGTGGTAATGAGGGATTGGTTTGAAAATACCATAAAAGAAAATAAAACGAAGTTATAATATAGAATGAGTATTTTATTAATTAAAATATATAATTTGCATCATAAGTTAAAAAGAAAAATCATTTCGACCCTGTTCAGTGTAAAAGAAATAATCCTCATGAAATAGGTAGCCCATTCCGCAGGCCGGAAGAGGAACTCCATGAATTAAATTTCAAAAAAATAAATATTAAAAAATATTTTTAAAAAGAACTACTAATTTTCTTCATATTTATTAAGATATATATTTCGAAAATAAAAAAATAATACCAAATGGATTTAAAACTATTCAGGCTCTACGGGCTTGGAGCCCGTGATTACCAGAAATGGAGAACTAAGTTTCCCAAGTCAATCCAAACTCTTCTAGATGCTCCTGGCCTCTTCACCACTGTCCATAATCTTCTTCGAAACTTCTCATACTCCACACCTCCACTCTCCCTTAACATCACCATCCTGAACTCTAACCTCAACACAAGCAGCCAAAGTGCGAGAAAACACGAAATAATTAAAAAGAAATAGTAGCAAAAGAAACATGTTCGGTG
Source organism: Omphalea diandra (assembly GCA_949677035.1). Lineage (NCBI taxonomy): Eukaryota > Viridiplantae > Streptophyta > Magnoliopsida > Malpighiales > Euphorbiaceae > Omphalea > Omphalea diandra. The sequence continues at coordinate 37,408 of CATIWR010025296.1, forward strand.
TTGTGTTCCCCAACCGGAGCTTTCCTATGGATATCTCCGCCTTCTCCCAAATTGACACCTTCCACTGGATCCTTGACATGAACACTTTCGTAGGTAATCCTTTACCGTGTTTCACTCTTCTATGTATTATAATAATAAGAAACGAGGTCTTATCCTTATGTGTTTGATTCTAACGTGCGCAGGTGAGGCGTACGATCAAATCCGCGAAATCTGCATATTTCTTTTAAATAACTTCACTCTCCCACCGGACAAAGCCCTAGCTGTCTACGTTCAGTCCCCTGGTTCACTCTTCCAATTCTGCGGTGCCGTCACTGTCTCCCGCCCCTCCGCCGTCCTCTCCCTCAATTGGCCTGAGCCGGGAGGCCAACTGCAACTTACTGCTTCTGATTCGGCCCCTCTTTCTGCTAAAATTGGGGTTTCGGTGGAGGACTTGGCGTCGCTGCCGTCGCTGGATGTGGCGGCGGAGAAAAGGATCGAACGTCTGGCAATGAAAGTCGGGGAGAACTTGTTTAATTACATGCAGTCCTTTTGTGGAGTTGATGGAAGCAAATTGATTGTGCCTATGGATATTTTGGACCGATGGTTTAAGAAGTTTCAAGAGAGGGCTAAGCGTGACCCTGAGTATTTGAAGGGCTTCGATTTGTAATTTTCTTTAAAATAATGTCAAGGTATTTTGACTATTTCCCTTCTCTCCATTTTCTCTCTTTCTATTCATTATTATTGAGCTGCATTTTGGTTTGTTTTTGTTACGCTTGCGTGATTGTCTCGTAATGTGGAGGAATTAAATTCTTTTTTTGTTGTTGAATTTGAACTTGATGATAGTATATGTAATTGTCCTAGTGACTGCCAAATTTAGGGATTCTGCCATCGGTCTTACGCTCCTATAAGCTGCCATGGATTTTCCAGGATGTATTAATGCAAGCGTATTGATTCATATTTCCCGAAGTTTATTTAGTTAAATGGTTTTGGGAGGTTTGATTAGTTTCACTCTTTCAACATCTTATGGCGTTTCACTAAGCATTTACTCGTTTCTTCCCCTCTCTAGGGAGTTGTACTTTTCTTTTTTTTTTTCTAAATTGTATGTTGGGAATTTTTTTTTTGGAGTTGTACTATGAGGGCCACGAAAGAAATCTATCTTTAGCTTCTTCAATAATGGGGAGTGGATGGATATAGTAGTGCTCAAATAGTCGTATGTTTTTACTGCTAGCCTATTCCTGCGCTACAGGGAGTGGATTCCCTCTGATAGATGGGTCTAATCTTAGCTTAAATTTAGTGCCTAACCCATGATTCTAGCAAGTTACCATTGGGGAATTTCAATTCGACTAAATTGAAATTTCACTAAACGAAAATTGGTGCTGCAGATTCTTTTATGTCGCTGGATTCGGGGTTCAGTCTCAAGAACTGTTGTTCATTTTTTCTTTACAATTGCATCCCATGCCAACCTAGGCCTTCATCCCTTGCCGTTCTAGCCCTGTCCCTCGACTGACCTACACTTATAATACTGGTATACTTGACTTTCTGTACTAGGCTGTTGCTGGTCCCTGATGCATATTTGTTTGGATCTATATTCTCTTCTTTTAGCACCTGAGGTTGGTTCTCTTTGACCCAAGTCCAACCAAGATAGTGCTGAGAAAAAAATGTTGTCTTTGAGTGTTCCAAGTATCTAGAAGCGAGAGTCAATCTTTCTGACAGGAATTTTTGCCAACATTTCCATATTAGAAATCTAAACTCACCTTGGCAATCAAAGATTCAAAGAACTTTCCAAAGTTAAGGTGCCATTGCTGCTGATTATTAAAAGGATAAGTTAGAAAAGTTAATGCATTCCATATTTTATTATGTATACACTGGGCTGACTTTCATGACAGATTAGGGATACAAGTTTTTTTTTTTTGTTTTTCTATTTCGGTATTTAGATAATTGGGATAGATGTTAAACGACAAAGAAATCACGGATTAGCTTGTGATATACTGAATTTGTAATGCTATGCCATATCATGAAAGAAAAGTACTTCTACAGTTGCAAATGCTATCGGATGATAACTTTGTCTATGTAGCATTCTACCTATGAGTATGTCTTTTCACAAGTTCAGCAACTAGTTCTGTTGAGTTACTTTCAACTACTGTCTACCAGCTGAAAGATCAACTAAGAAAAACCGCAATTTGCTGAAATTCTCTCTTTTTCTTTTTTTTTTTTTTCTTTTTCTTGGTACATTAACAGGACCGGCGTTTTATGAGATCTTTTTGATTCTTGCTTGTTAGATCAAAAACTGCTGCTAGTAATGTAGTAAATAGATATCAAGAAGTGAGAGAGTTGTCTATTGGGTCACCATTTTGAAGTGGTGTGTATTGTGATTGTAACTCAATGATATTTGAACTTTGATCTCTTTAATGTTACTGTGTTGTCATTTTGGATCTTGAATTTGAAGCTTTTTAGTCAAAAAGAGTTGGGGTTTTGTTTAATGATTATTCTGCTCTGAACAGGTAAAAAGGATCTTTTGCAGATGTGATTCTGAATTGATCAATAAGGAGAGTTCATCATTAAATCCTTAACATGAAAATGTAATTAGATAGTTAAATGCCATTTTAAAGCTTAAACCAGAAGGTTTATTGCAATATTGGTTGTTCTCATGCAAAACGAAAGAAAACATTGGAGATAGGCTCATAAAAATTTTAATAAAATTTGAACCAGTGAATCTCAAAATAACCTTGAGAACTAAATAATTAACCCATATAATAGCCTTAATGGTTAAATTCCAATTATAAAGGTCAAGATTGACACAAGTGTTCGAACTATTTAACACATGTAGAAGAGCCAGAATACACCTTAAACTTGATGCACTTTAGACAAAACATTAACGTATTAGCAATTACTTGGTTTTTCAAATTAATAATTCTCACAACTCTGTGTGAAAGCATTTCATTAATCTCCACTAATATAATTATATACTTCTCAAAAGGATAAAAAATTCTTTATTAGGCGTAGGGTAGGGCCAAAGAAAGAAATTAAATGTGGTATACAAAATAACAGAAACTTAATGTAAAAAATTTCCAATTGATAATTTTTAGCATTCAACTCATATTATTCCAAATATGCTTGTTCATTGCTTTAGCATTCTTCACCTTGACTTTATTCATTTAGCGACTATTTAATCATAATAATGCTAAATTGCTTCTTTTGGTTAAGTAAACATTTATGAAGATATTGCTTTGGATTTTCGATGCTTACTTGCCAAACATATCTATCTTTGAATTTCAATGATTATTCTTTTCTTTCTTTTCTCCATTTTTTTACTTAAAACTTATTACTTTGACTACTGGGAAGAGATTTCACTTTTGCTCTTTCTTTTTTTTTTTAAAATTTTTTTTTTATATATAAGCATAGTTATGAGCATAAGCATTAGTTGTCAACCCTCAAGAATGATTTGCGTATACCAAATGAGTTGCAACTCTTTTCCTAAGCTCAACAACAAGAACACTTTTATTATCGATAAACTCTTAAAATTCTCATGCTAGCTCTTATTTTCAATTCATATGTTTCCCTTGATAGGATATGCTATAATATGACCTTATGGCTAAGGATAATAAGGTTTAACAAAGAAAAGATTAATATACACTCTTAGAAACATTTGGAAGGCTTAAAAGTTTAAATTTGCAATTATCATATAAAAAGGTACGGAAAAAAGCTAAAAGGAGGTCATAACAAACAATGCCTAAATTATATCCTTTGTCAAGTGTGAACTATAATTTTGCCTTCAAAGATTAGATGCCAAGTTCTATAATTGGTGAGAAACAGTTAAAGAATCACTTAATATGCATATAGTTCTCTAAAAGAGCATACGGAACATAAATTATGAAGACTTATACATATATAATCCTAAAATGGCAATTCAAAATTATTAACTAATTGCTGATTAAAGACATTCAAACACCTAAAATCATTATATGCATAATCAAATTTTTAAGATCCAAAAGAACCTCAAATTTTATCAAATTATTTGCAAAAATTTTCCAAAAAACTCAAAATTTTAAAAATTTATGTGAAGTTCAAGGAAAAGAAATTGGAATTCTTTCCCAATATGCATGGTTGCTTTTATCCTTGAATACTCAAAACTCCATTTCAGCTCTAATGATTATTGCTTTCGACCTTTACAAACTTATACTACAAACACAAAAGATAACATAAACTAAAGTCAGGAATAAAGGACAATAACTATTAAACAATAATTAAAACAAAAGAATAATTAAAAAAAAGTCTTTAGCTAGACTATTGGTAGATTCGTTCAAGGTTTCTTTCAAACATATAGAATGTCTTTAGAAAACTTTCAAATTTTGTTTTCTGCCTTAAGCTTAATGCCATGTCCAAATAGCGTGCATAAGCTACGATGATTGTTTTAAATCAAAATTGGATTGTATAAACCTAAGAAATGCCTGTAGAAAATCTTCAATCTGGTGCTGAGAATTGAGAAATTCCCCTGTATTATGATCTTTAGAACCCAACTTTGTCATATACAAGGCGTGTAACTGATGATAATGGACAAGGATGTGAGGGTTGTCTTTACAAAATTAATGATGTATAAACTCATCCATCACATGACTGTATTAGCATTTAATTCCATGCATTTCCACTTTGGCGCACATAGGGCTATAACAGTATAGTAGTTTGACTTGTCATCTGCGTTCGATTTGTGGATTGCAGGTGTTTGCATTTATTAAACAAGATTTGTGCCCTTTTTGATGTGTGGTCTTTTGTTATTGTCGCAATATCATGTATAACATAAATTTGGGAATTTGAAAGGTGAGGAAGAACATGAATTGCTCTTGTTTGTGAGAAGAGGGAGTTGAAAGCCTGCCCAACTCGGCAACTTCTCTACATATAATTTAGGTGGTTTGCAATTTTGAATTTTCGTTAGGGTAAAACACTAAAACCTCTGAGTTTATTATAACTCCGTATCTTATTTTCTCAGTCAAACATGGGAAAGTCAATATTATCAAGGGAAAATTTAATGATCAAATTGCCCTTGCACCGACTGCATCTGGTCCAACCCCATCTCGCTGGTTCCTCCAGCTACAGCAACTGCAAGTGTTCTGTTCTTACCAACACTAGGAGGTTGAGCCAGGTTAATGAATGCAAGCTTCACCAGCAGCCTTTCACCTGAATCAAGAGACATTGTGAAGCTCCGTTCCATTTTTCTTTTTTTACTTTATCATCCACTTTTACGTCTTCAAATCGTCCACGCCATGTGCTTCTTTTGTGATGACACCTGTCTCCGACCTTATCTCATCAAACAATGACGAATTAGTTGGGCAGATTGTCTGAAAGTATGGTGGCATCATGAGATTTATTCAAGTTTAATGCTTAAAGGGTAAATTTCATCTATCGTTTTCCAACTTAGGTTCCAATTACACCAACTTAGGTTCCAATTACAGCACCGTCCCTAATTGGAAAATTGTAGCTCCTTGAACAATCAAACTTTATATCAAATAAATCTTTCCGGCTGAAGGATTCATCAGCATGCTGAAGTGGATGCCACATCATCATTTTATATTAAAATATGGCAGGTGGCCCACCTCCTTTTCTTACCTTCTCCCTTGCAGCTTCTTTCTTCCCCTTTCAAACTCTCAATCATCAAAAGATGATGATCCCTTCATCAATCCGGAATTTCTTGTAGCATATCATTGAAGACAAGAAGTAAGATAGCAAATTTTGTCTTCATTTTCATGTCAACAGAATTTGTTGCATACACCTCATCAGATCCAGACTCAGATGAGGAATCCCCACTTCTCACTTGCTTCCCATCTGTTCCATGAGGCCATCTTTTACTTGAAAATTACAGACTTGAAAGTTCCATGAAGCCAGATCCCAACCTTTGAGTAGGTGAAGATGCTGGTGAGAGACGAGGAAGTGCAAAGTACAGTAGAGGATAGCATCTCCTTCTCTGTTGTTGACAATTTCAATCGAAACCACTGCACCCGCCCCACTAAATGGGTTTCTGCCTCTGCAACACTAGAGGGCTTTGTGCATGTGCTCATTGAAGGAGATCAGGGGATCTGGGGATAGTGAGAATGATTTTGAAATTGGCCCACTATTTTTGCGTAATTTTTTTTGAAGGGTATTAGTTTCATGGTTGAGATGTTCTCCTCTCTGTGTGTACAGGAACGGACACCAATGGTGAACCTTGCTGCGTCTGTAGAGGAAGAACGAATTGGAACATTTAGTTTCGACTTTGCTTAAAATGGGAGGGATTTTTTTTTTTTCCCGTTGCAATTTTTCAAGCATCAGTTTTATTAGTTTATGTGGCTGGTATATTGTGGCAATTTTTCAAGCATCCTTTGCACCAAATACCTGTTTGAAGAATGTGCATTGGACTACTAGGATTCTTTTGCCGTGCAATTTCTGTAGTCAGGATATCTGGTTGTTCACATTGGCCATGGCAGCAACTACAAGGAAAGCGATTCAAACTAGAAATTTTGTGGGGACACTGTTGGTGATGTCTGAGGAGATGAGTTCAGGGAATGGGAGAGAAGATTCAGGGCTTCAGATTTTCTCTTGATGAGATAAACCTTTCTTTGGATCAGATAAAAAAAAATTCAATGGTTGGTCGGTAGAAAATAAGAGGGAGAGCAAAAAGCCAGAGCTGGAGGGAAGAGAGGAACAAATGAGGGAGATGGTTGGTTTGTGAGTGTGATTTTTTATTGTTTGAGGATTAATCAATTTAATATGATTTAATTTTAACATGTATACAAAATATAAAAACTTAAACAATTTTATAAGTGATTATTCTACTCTTTAAATTAATTTTAACACGTATATTTGTTAAAATTAAAGTTTTAAGATCAATTTGAAAATGTAATTTGAACCTAATTTAGTTAAAAGAAAAAAGTTATGTACATATATTTAAATAAATTTTAGTAACAAATAAAAATTGATAGTAATTTATATATGGATTAATGATGTTCAAACTTACAGAATTAAATTTTTAAATTATTAATTTCATGAATTTATCTAATTCTTTTATTTATATGAAACTGTGAATATTAATTTCATATCATGAAAATTATTTTAAAAATAAAAGAGTATTTATAGAATCTTTTTAAAATGAGTGATTTCAAAATTTTTATCTCATATATAAACTATTTTTTGTATATTATTTATTATTTATTATATTATTTTTTTATCTCAATTAATGATATGTATAATTCACTCTCCAAATGACAAAGTATAAATGCATAAAGTTCAAACGCCTGTAGATGGATTTGACCCACACTTAATCATTTTTGGCCTCCACTATGAATACAACTAACAACTATTTATGATATTAAATTACCACTAGGGGTTTGATCCAAGAAATTTGAAAAGGTGTTTTTTCCTTTTTTTTTTTTTTTTAATCTTGACCCTTTTTTCTAAATGAATTTAAATTTGGTCTCTTGTTAAATAAATAATGATTCTAATAATGATTTAGTTGATTCTCTTATTAATATGCCAGATGGAAATGTGACAGTTGATCATAATCACAAACACAAGGTCAGTATGATATAGTTTCTCAATTAGCACTAATTTTGTGCAATTTGAATCTCAACAAGCCATTTTTTAATAAATTCTTAAAGCATTTTCAAAGCTAGGTATATTTTTCAATTCTATTTCAGCTTTATTTTGTATTATATCAATTAATGCTATATTTTAGTCAGATTCCACATTTTTTTTAGCTTAATTAAATTCCACAATTTTTTAGTTTACCTAATTAGAATTAAAAATAAATTTTATTATAGTTAGAGTAATAATTTTATTTTTAGGCCATTTAATTTTAATTTTTTTCAAACAATATGAAAAATGAACCCAACGTCTTCGCTATGGGAGGTTATGACATAGGAATAACGCCACCAGGGCGATGATCTCCTCCATTTGGAATATTCACTCGCTCTAAAGGCAACTCCTCCGTTGAGCCATACTTGGCAGATCGTAATATGTTGCTGGCACACGCATAAACTATAAGACCATACCAGGAAAAATATCAGGTCTACAATCTTATCAATCTTCTGCATTTATCTTCCTAAAGAAATATGTCTTATGTTCAGCTCGTAAAAACAGGTTGTTACACAGAGCAAACAACATGGAGTTATAGGGCTTAGCTTCTATGCCTTTTGGTTGATCCGTCTAACTAACTCAACAGAGGATGCAACTGCTACTAAAAGAGCTAAAGACTTATATTTGGGTTGGTAAGTTAAAAAGGAAGGGATGTTTATGGAAGGTAGCTAATTCTTTTTGAAGTGGGTCTGGCAATGTTTTTATGTCACCAACTATGTCTCTTTTTTTTCATTTTTTAAATTGTGTTGCAGGTCTTTAAATCCCTTAGTTTTCGAGGACTATCTTGAAATGATGAAGAAAAATGCAGGCTCAAGACCTCGAGCCTTGACCACAAAAGAATCCAAATTGGTTGAGGGAGCATTTGACCACCTAGGACTAATACATTAGACTACACTCTACGTCAAGGATAACTCCAGTAGTCCGAAAGTGGAAAACAAAGATTTCCTTGGAGACATAGCTGTACCTGCTATTAGTATGTTCATGATAGCCCATTAATAAAATTGACTTTTTTTGACCCTCCATGAAACTTAGGTTATTTATTTTATGGTTCTGGCAGTGGATCCAGAGAATCCAATTGTTCCCAGAAGAGGTAAGCTGAGAGTCAAAACATATAAACAGAACAGGGTTGGTATTTCACTTTATCACTAGCCAGTTAAATCTGATTCAGTTTCCACTGAGACCTTGGGGTCTGCAACAACTGTTGGAGTACATTAAGCAAACTTATGGCAATTCGCCTATGTACATCCACGAAAATGGTTTCCCTCTTTTACACTCATATGTGCAAGCACACATACACATGGATATTTCCTTGATTATTGATTGATGTTGATACTTGGTGTTATATTCTAAAAATTAATTCATCTTAAATTGAAATGAGTATTGCATTGTTTGTCAGGTCAAATGGCCCCATACAATTCTTCTTCGGAAGACACATCAAGGATAGAATATCTGCATGCATACATTGGGAATGTGCTAGATACTATCAGGTTTTTGTATTAATCTTGATTCTATAGAATTAGTTCCATTTCAAATTTCCCCCTGGTCACTTTTTGCATTTATGAGTCAAAGTTTGAGTTTAAATTGATAAAGTGCTGAGTAAAGTGAGCCTTCTTGTATGTTAAAGTTTGATTTCGTTCCTTTTTTTTTTTCATGGCATGAATCAAACAATTTATATATTTACATCTTATTTCCTTTCTTTCTTTCATTTTTCAAATTTCGAAGGAATGGATTAAATGCAGTAGGATATTTTGTGTAGTCTTTTCTAGATGTATTTAAGATATTTGGAGGCAGATTCAGATCAAAATTTGGTCTGCATTATGTGGATATGGACAAAATATAATTGAAAAGAAAACCTAAACAGTCTGCACATTGGTATTCGCAGTTTCTCAAAGGAACAAGGGCATTAGATGAAATTATTCAACTTGAGTTAAAAAAAAAAAAATTATCCAATTTTTCTCATGAATAGTTATCTCAATAGATTTGATTTCTCTTTCTGTTTTGAGGTCTGTGTGCAATGGTTATTATAGACAATTTGAAACGTGAGAGTATCGACAATAATGAGTTGTACCAGAGCTTTTTGGTGATTTCATAATGTGGGAAGAATATTGGGTTGTTTGCGTCTTAATCCATTTTCTCTTTACTGATAGTTCAGTATGTTGTTTCTGTATATCTGATCCATCCAGTTGGTGTTTAATGACCCTCTGGATTGATAATCCTGTTAAAAAGACACAAATGAGGTTTGAGATTGAAAATTTCACAATCGCTCTAATGTTTAATTTCAAATTTGAATTTGAGAGATTAAAGATAGGGTATGACAACAACGGATAAAAGTTTATTAAAGAGAAATGTTTACTTTTTATGTTGTTGAGATAGTGTTTTATATGTGATGATGATAGTCATTGGTGCATCCAAACTGACATCGAAATTTAAGAAAACATATTATTCCCATAATTATATTATCTTTAGGAATTAAGGAAAAAAAATACTCCATGGATCTTTTGAATGTTATTATCAGTTTCATTGATTGCCATTAATGATGTTGTCCATCCGAATGGTATTACTGTAGGAAATCTCGAAGAAAGATGGGTATAAGAAAGCATGAATGGATCCAAAAGTTTATCTGACCTCCCTTTTATTGTATCCAATTCTCTCTCTCTCTCTCTCTCTCTTGTGGTTTTAAAAAAATATATGAATTTTATCTAGTTGCTGGTTGTTTTAACTATTGTTGGTTACTAGTTATTACTAACTAGTTGTTGATTGTTGGTTATTTTTTTTAGTTATTAATTGTTGACTATTAAAAGCTAGTTGTTGATTGATATTACTCTCTTCGCTCCAGAGTAAATGTTATTTCTTAAAGTTTCACATCAATTAAAGAAATGTTTTACAAATATAAATATAAGCAAATAAGACTATACTACCTTTACATTGATAATCTCAAAATTAATTAGTTAATTATTGTAAAAATAATTATGACGTATTCTTATATTTCTTTTACAATTTTATGTTACCCTAAGAATACTACATTAACTCATTTATATGGTTGCAACTATTTGCACTCCTTTTAGAGTTTCTTGCATTTTTTAGAGGAATACAGATAACTGAAATTTTTAATAAAATCTATTTGGACTCTCTTTGGAGTTTATTGCACTCCGTTTGAAAGGGGAATGTAAAAAACTTTAAAAGGAGTGTAAATAGTTAAACTTCTTCATATTTCAACTACAAATTGTCATTAATAAGTATTGAAAAATAAAAAAAAATAATATAGAAGATTTGTTCTTGGTATACTAATCAACACTTTGAAAAAAATTAGAAAAATTTGATAAATGTAATAATGTTGATAAGGTTTCTCAAGGATAAAATAGGAAAAAAAGAATTTAATTTTTTTTGAATACACAAAAATGACAAATAAATGAATTTTTTTTTTTTTTCAAAAAGTGACACATTGAAATGAAGAGAGTAGTATTTAGTAGAATTATTATTATCGATTGTTGTTTATATGTAGAATTGTTGATATAGTATAATAATAAATAAATAAAATTAAAGAATATATTTATCTAGATCAATGATTGAACAGTTCTAAAAGGTATATTTTATTGAACTAGAGCTGTTATCGCACCAGCTACTAGCTCCTATTTGTAACTGGAACTAATATAATAATTAAATATATATTGTGCAATTTTTGCAAATTAAAAAATCCCCAAAAAAAAAACTCTTAACATTCTGTTGTTATTTTATTTATTATTTTTTCGTATGGATTTTTAAGAAGTTGGCGTAATTAAGCCGCATGTGTAATAATTGATATGATAATCAAAATTTTTACTATTGTTTTGGATGGATCTAGATTTAGAATATTATGATTAGGGAGATTTAATCAGTTTTTTCTCCTAGAATTAAAAAGAGTTACATAATTAATTGATTATTTTTTTATTAAAATTGATTAATTTTTTAAAGTGCAAATAATAGTCACTTCAACACTCTTTAATTAATTAATTATATAATTTTAATCTAAAATTTAAAAATTACTTATTATATTGATAAATTATTATAAAAAAATAAATATCTTATTGTAGCAAATTTATAAAAAAAATAAATAACTTATTGTAACAAATAAAAAATTTATATTTAACACAATGATATTATATAATCTTTAAAATATTAAAATTTAAAATGATAATATAGATTGATTATATAAAGTATTTTAGCTTAGAATATTGATAAATAATTATTACTAGCTAAATTTAAATTTAAAAACTATTTTATGTTAAAATAATAATACAAAGATAAATTTCATATTAAATATTATTTTAAAAAAATAAAATTCGTTATTCATAATTAATTACTATAGTTTAAATTTTATATTAAAATTATAATAAAAATTTTAAAATATCAGTATTGAATGTTTATTTCTTTGCCAAACTTTGCTACTTGATGGTGAAATTTGAAAAAGGCCAATATCAAAAGAGACCAGCCAAAACAAAAATTGATGAAAGAGCATAAAATGAAGAAACAATAAGGACCAACAAATTGCATCATTTTTTTTTTAAATAGAAGATAAATATATTAAGCAAAAGCTCTGAGGGCATCTAGATACAAAATTCTTTCCAAAAATAAGAGAAGATTTATAGCCCAAAGAGAGTTGCACCCTTCTCTATCTTGTACTTTAGTGATACAATCGATTGCTTTTATTGGCTAATCTAGAAACTAGACTAAATTCATAACAAACAATTGCTTCAATTTTTCAGTTGATATTCACTTTAAGATTAACCATATCTACAAGTTAGCCTAATTAAATTCCAAAATAACATAAAGATACCCTAGTTAACTAGTTAAGACAACTGCCTCTTTCGAATTAAGAGCTTCGCCCAATAGTGCAAAATTGCACTCTTTCTTGGATTTACCAGCCACTGGCAACCCTACTATCTATGCCAATAGCCATTATAGTAGCAATAGACGAACCTTGATGCCATGCCACGTCAGAGTTAAATTTTGTCCAATTTCTTAGGGGAGACGTCCATGTTGAAGACGATAAATTCTTAGAAATATTGTTAGTTAGTAAGAAAGTAAACAGATTAGAGTAATTAATCAAACTTGAATGCTGAAGTTGAGCTCTTCTGAAGGTTTTGATGTAAGACCATCAAAGATAGGGTCGTTGCTTGCTTTCCATATATGTCAGCATGTAATCGCCACCTCCAAAAGCATTTTGCCATTGTCCTCTTTGTAACATTTTTTAAGGATTGTATTTCACCATTTTATGAAGGATTCAAATACTCTCTCCTTAGAAATATAGTTGAAATTTCTCCAAAACATAACAGAAGAATATAAGGGGCTTTACAGTTTTCTCTTTGAAATTACAAAGATTGCATATCGGGCATTGAAATGCCTCTCTTAAAGAGATTGTCTTGTGTAGGCAGATAATTTGCCGCCACCCACCATAGGAAATTCTGAATCTTTGGATGCACCTCAGTCTTTCAAATTTGGGCTCGGCCTTTAGTGATTTGGCCTGATGAACTTGTGGTTGGGGCCTTTCAAATGCCTGCCTCCAGGATTTCAACCAATGATATCCAGATTTAACTGTGAATTGACCTTTTTCCTCATGGTGCTATAAGAATTTGTCTTCAAATGATGAAGGGCTGATGGGGATCTTATTGATTACTAGTTAAACTTCTTGGCAAAACTTGATTCCATTCCCTTTTAGGATAAGAAATGAGGTCTGCTACCTTAAAAATTCGGACATCTCTAGGCTCTTCTGATGCAACCTTGAAGCTTTCCTTTGATAGGATCCATATATCATCTCATATGAGTAGCTTGCATTTTTATGTAAAAATTATTTTTATGTAAAAAAATATATTAAATTGTAATTTGTTAAAAATATATTATGTTGTTAATATAATTGTTTGGAAAATAATATATATTTATTTAAAATTGAGTTGAGACTAGAATTAATTATATATATTGTTTTTCAATACTTTTTGATTCTCTACTTGTTGCCTAATAAAAAAAAAATCATGATTTTTAACGAAAGAGTTTTTGGTCTAACAAGATAATTTTCAAGATACATTTCACATGGAATTGAAAAGGAAGTGACTTCATTAATTATAACAAATATTTAAAGTTTATAACGACGTGCCAATCTATTCTTTTTCTTTGCACCACAAATTCCAATTGGAAGGACATCAAAAACTTGGACTGTACCATCAGAATTTCAAGGGCTATCTCTCGCGTTTTTGTGGTGTAGCGAGTAGGAACTTTAGATTTGAGCTCTCTTGCGTTTTTGTTGTGTAATGATCAGCAGAGCAACACCGACCTTATCTTATCCTCCATGCTGACAGTACAGATGGGACCAGGGCCATTTTATCTTCTCGAATTTAACTCGTTTTGTATAAAGCAGCAAACTTTCTATGTAGTCTTCTCCTTTGCACCACAATTACCTAACAAAACGATAAAATTTTTATCCTTGAGGCTTCCCATTGAGAATGCTGAGGTTTTATTACTTGATCATTCTTAGTTTAAATTTAGCGTTGCCAGTGTTTTCTGCTGATAAATATAGGAGAGAGGACTTCCCTCCTGGCTTTATTTTTGGTGCTGCTACCTCTGCTTATCAGGTCAGTACATCAAGTCTTTTTGCCTGCTTTTATTGATGGGGTATCTTAAAAATGGATAAAAGGGAATGGTTTATCATTTTGAGAAAAAAGAAAGAAAGAAGATGGATTTCATGGGTAGTACTTTGCTATTTTTTGGAAGGTGGAAGGAGCAGCAAATGATGACGGAAGAAGTCCTAGCGTTTGGGATACCTTTGTTCGTGGGGGTCAGTGTCTTCTTATCACCTATTTAACCTGTTCTTAACTAATTTATGGTGCTTATATATATATATATATATATATATTAAAGACATTAATTAATTTTAACAAATATACAAAGTTAAAATTTTAAAACTATACATACACATGACCTGGGTTGCACATCTTTGGGTTTTGGTACCACCTTCATGTTTCATTTTGGTCAAGTGCTCAGATCTTGATAAAGAAAGAAATCAGAAAACAAAGATAAGAGAGTCTGGAGAATTCTACATGTTTCATTGCAGTTTAGTTAGAGACAAGGAGTCCATTTAATCTCCATAATTTTAGGTATGCAGGCTACCTAAAAACAAGAATAGTCATATCCTTTCAATTACTAAAATTAGGTTATCATTGCAGTTCTGAAATCAAGCAAAAAAACACAGTAAAATATCTTGTCTAAATTACCTAACAATGTCTCATTACATTAACACTCCTCCTTGAGACTTTGTTTTCAGACTCCAAGCTTTCTTCTTAATTCTTCAAATCTGGTCTTAGGCAATGCCTTAGTGAATATGTCTGCAACTTGTTCTTCAGATTTGCAGTACTCAAGACAAATCTCTTGCTCATTTTCCGCTTCTCTTAGAAAATGGAACTTCATCTTCATATGTTTTGTTTTTCCATGTTTCACCTTCATATGTTTTGTTTTTCCATGTTGCACTGGATTCTTTGCAATGGTAATTGTTGACTTGCTATCACAGAATAGCTGCGTTGCTTTTGTCTGCTCAATACCCAAATCTATCATCAATTTTCTTAGCCAAATTCCTTGGTTTGCTGCTCCAATAGCACTACAAACTCTGCCTTAGCAGTTGATTGTGCCACTACTTCTTGTTTTCTCAAGTTCCAGTAGAACGTGCTTGAGTCGAGAGAAAAACAATAGCCTGATGTACTTTTACTATCATCAATACTTTCGGCCCAATCACTATCAACAAAGCCAACCAATTTTGCATCTTTGATTGGTTTAAACCATATTCCAAAGTTTGATGAGCCCTTTAAGCACCTTAGGATCCTCTTACTAGCTCCATAGTGCATTGACTTGGTTGTTGCATGAACCTAGATAGCAAACTTGATGCAAACATTATATCAGGCCTTGTTGCGGTCAAGTAGAGTAGGCTTCCAACAAGATTTTTATAACTAAAAGCATCAACTTTATCATCACCATCGAATTTAGCTAACTTTTCTTTAACTACCAGAGGAGTACTCACAAATTTACAGTTCTCCATAATTTTCTCAACAAGTCTTAAAGGTAAGCTTGCTGAGAGACAAAAATTCCACGCTCTACCTGATGCACTTCAAATCCAAGGAAGAACTTCATCTCACCCAATTCCGTCATTTCAAACTCTTTAACAAATCATCAACATATATTGACATAATCAAAACGCCATTGACAAAAAAGTGTTTTACATAAAAAGTAACATCCTTACAGCTCCTTCTGAAACTTGAACAACAGAGAAATTCATCAATTCTGTTGTGCGAAGCCCTCGGAGCCCGCTTCAGACCATGGAGAGCTTTGTGCAACTTGTACACTTTTTCTTCACTTCACTTTCATTCTAATTAAAACCTTCAGGTTGCTCAATAAATATCTCCTCCTTTAGGTATCCATTTAGGAAGGCAAATTTGACATTTAGCTGATACATGTTCCATCTGTTCTGAGCAACAAGAGCAATGAGGAGTTCAATTGTGTCAAGCCTAGCCACAGGAGCAAATTTATCTCTATAGTTAATGCCAGGTTGTTGAGCATACCCTTTTACAACTAGCCTTGCTTGGTGTTTTTATATAGAACCATCAAGATTAAATTTAGTTCTATATACCCAATTAACTCCTATAACTTGCTTATGTTGAGGCCTGTTCACTAGCTCCCATGTGTCATTTTTCTCAATAACTGAGATTTCACTTCTCATGGTTGCATTCCATCCTTGAAAGTTGGAAGCTTCTTCATAAGTTGAAGGATCAAAATTGCCACTCTACATCTTGCATACACAGCATTCAAACTATCAGACTTTATCACTTCAGTATCAGTAGTGTTTTCAATATCAAATTTTGCATTTTGAACGCCATCTCCTTGATCAACAGCTTCAGTTATCTGTGTTAGAGAGCATGAGACATTTTCAATGGCAGATTTTTCCTAATTCCACATTGCATTTTCATCTATCTTTACATCTCTGCTTATAACAAATTTTCCAGTTTGCAAGTCAGAGATTCTATATGCTTTTGATTGATTATTATATCCTAAGAAATTTCCCTTTTTTGCCTTTTCTAATACCTGGTCTATTTTGACATCTGGAATGTGCATATAACAAAGTGACCTAAAAACCTTCAAGTGGCTTGCTGAAGGTTTTGAACCACTCCAAGCTTCAATTGGAGTTTTCCCATCAATTGCTTGAGTTGGTGGCCTGTTTTAGAGTTATTATGCTGTAGATAGAGCCTCAGCCCGAAATTTCTTTGGGAGCTTCTTCTCATACAACATACATCTTGCCATTTCAAGTAGTGTCTTGTTCTTTCTAACTCCATTTTGTTGTGGAGAATAAGGAACGATGAATTGATGCTGCACTCCTAAATCTTCACAAACTTCAAAAAATCAGTTGAAGTGTATTCCTTTCCATTATCCATTCTCAAATTCTTTAACTTGCATCCATTTTGCTTCTCCACCATAGACTTGAATTTCTTAAACACTGAAAATCTTGTGACTTGCTGCTCATAAAGTAAATTCAAGTCATCCTTGTTAAATCATCTATGAACAAAATGAAGTATTTATTTTGGGCCAAAATGGTGTGTGCATTGCAGTGCATACATCTGAATGAACCTATTCAAGTCTCTCATCTTGACTGAGAAGGAAATGAAAGTCTGTGAATCTTTCCCATTTGACAGCTTTCACACACATCAAAATGCACATTCATATTAGGCATATCTCTAACTAGCCCTTTATCTTGCATGAATTTTAGAGATTTAAAATTGGCATGGCCATATCGTTTATGCCACAACCAAGACTCGTCAACAATGCTTTTACATGCAAGTGAAAAAGTTGAATGCAAATTTATGGGAAAGCTTTTATCCACCATGGGAATTACAGTAATCTCAACATCAAATGGATCAAACATAGTACAAGATTTATTTTTGAAAAACAAAGAATATTCTTTAAGCAGCATTTGCCTGATGCTTAATAGATTTTAATCTAATTTAGGAACTAACAACACATCGTCCATGAATTTAGTTCCTTCTGACGTTGAGATAGGGATTGTACCTTTTCTTACAGTATTTACACTGAGCCTTCTTCCAGCACTTATCTTCATGATGATTTGTTTTCTTGCAATGACTACAAGGTGGAAATTTGGTTCTACCACTTTCATCATCAACCTGTTTTCCCTTGTAGCTTTTGTAACCAAAAGCCTTCTTTCCATCTTTAGAAGTAGGACTTGAATTATGCCTTGCTTGAAAAGCTCATTTATTGTGATTTTCAGGCCTCATTCTGTCTCTTTACTCTTGAACTTGCAATTTGCTAATCAAAACAGCTATTGTTAATTTTTAAGATCACGAGACTCTTCAATGGTTGAAACTTTTGCTTCAAACTTTTCAGGGAGACTGATCAACACCTTTTCTACAATCTTGTGTTCCTCAACCACTTCTCCAAACAATCTCATTAGATTTACAAGATCCATCACCTTAGAAGAATACTTCTTGACAACCTCACCATCTTTCATTTTTTAATTCTCGAACTCTCTTTTGAGAGTGAGTAATCTAACCATCTTCACTTTTTCACTGCCTTCATGTTCCTCTTTCAGCTTGTCCCAAACTTCTTTCGCTGAATCAAGAGCCATGATGCTGGTGAAGACATTATTTGCTAAAGCAGAATGCAAACATGTGAGTGTTTTGTCCTTTTTTAGTAACTCCTCCTATGTTGTTTGATTTGAGCAATAGTAGGATTTGCTCTAAGGGGTGACAGATCCATTCCTGTGTTAACAACATCCCATAGACCTAAGGACTTCAAGTATGATTTCATCTTCATTGTCTAAACTTCATAATTTTCCCCTGTAAACAAGGGTATTGGTACAACCAAAGTTCTTCCAGAAGCCATGGTTGTCTCTTGAAGATATTGATCTCTCACAAACACTAAAAAATTACTATCTCCCACTACTTGATAGATTTTTGCTTCACAGGCTCTCAAAGAACATGTGAAAGCTCTGATACCATTTGATAAAGAAAGAAACAAGAAAATAAAGATGAGAGAATCTGGAGAATTCTACGTTTTTCATTAATAAGAGCTGTTCTATATAGCGGTTTAGTTCAAGACAAAAAGTATAACTAATCTCCATAGTTTTAAGAGGCATGTTGCCTAAAAACAAGAATAGCCATAACCTTTCAACTACTAAAGTTAGGCTATCATTACAATTCTGAAATCAAGCAAAAAAAAAAAAAAAAAAAAGAGAGTAAAATATCCTGCCTAAAGTACCTAAACAAAGTCTCATTACATTAATAGATCTTTATTACTTTTGCATGCTTCTTCATAAATGGCTGATTCATTCACTCCAATATCTTTTTTTTTTTTTTTTTTGGATGAGGAAACGGAGGCGAACCTCACACTAAACCATACAGGATCGAGAATGAGCTACTCCACTAACATCATGCAGCAGCCAGGAGAGAATTCCAATCGGCGGAGAATTAAAAACATGGGTACCAACATTCAGCTTAGCTCCCAAAATGGCAAGCCAATCAGCAGCGAAATTCGCTTCCTTATAAACATGTTGACACTTCACTTCCCAATTCCAGCTCAGCGTACTCCGAATCATCAACACCAGTCTTTTATTGCGATTGTAAACCAATCTTTTATCAAGAACCATGTCCCCCACCCCTTTGTTATTTGCTTCCACGATACATCGCCTATAACCCTTCACCCAAGCAAGTTTGAGCCCTTCATAAATGCCCCACAACTCAGCTGTCGTAACTGAGCATCGGCCAGTATTAACAGCATAAACCCCCTGCTTTAATCTAATCCCTCAGAATTCCTCTAGCTGTCGCTATACCCGTACTAAGTTTCAGTGCACCATCTGAATTCAGCTTAACCGAAGAATGAGGAAAGCACTGCCAATGTGTTTGCTTCTCAACGTACCTGGGACGACCATTGGAACCCAAATCGTAAGCCTCCTTAGCTTTGTAAAAATCACACGCCTTCTGAACCTCTCCGAATTCCAAAGAATCTGATTCTTAGCAGCAAGCCAAAGGAACATATTCTCTAGCGACCTTCCCACCTCCAAATCACCTTTCACAAATTTTATGAGTTCCCCCAGACTATTCCTTGCAATCAACCTATAAGTAGAACTCGCGGAAAAGGCACAAACCTCCAATAAACTTCATCCTCACCCTCCCCATCGGAAGGGGGGGGGGGGAGGGGGAGGGGGGGAATAGCCACTAAGGCAATCAAAGTACTTACAGCTAACATATGATTCAGGAGCTGCCAATTCCAGTTGCCATTCGAATCCACGTAGTTGCAAACCTTATCCTCCAACATCTAATACGGAACAGTGCAAACCGAGCTACGGATAAGAGGTTCGTCCCCCACGCACCAAACATCCAACCAGAACCGAACCTTGTTCCCATTACCCACAATCTAACCAACATCTTTCTGAATTTTAGTAAGTTCTCTCCATAAACTCGAAGCCGCATTGTTGTGATGAAACACTGGCCCATCGTCCTCCTGCCAGTTAGAATGCAAGGCTGGAACCTAAAGCTCATTAGGATTAGTAACCACCCCCTAGCCCACTTTAAGCAACAACGCACTATTCATTGTTTGCAGGCTTCTCACACCTAACCCACCATTCACTCTTGGCATCGTAATCTCAGACCAAGATACCAAAGGAATCTTATTCACCTCAGCGGTTTAGCCTAAATAAAATTTCTACAAGATTGCTCCGTTTTCTTATAAATACCCACTAGATTCTTAGCGGTCTGCATCTCAAAAATAGGTATTGCTGATAAAATTGATTGAGCCAATGTAACCCTACCAGCTAGAGAGAATTGAGATCACTCCAATATCTTTTGCTTGAGTAGCATTAGCATATTTAGGATTCAACTTTCTTTATTGAGTTGATCTTTGTAAAGGCTTTCGAGAAATTTTCTCCATTTGATATTCCTTTGTCTGATTTGGTCTTTCTTCTTTATTAATTTTTTATTCACCCCCCGTTTGCCATGAAATTTTCTCTCTTGGTGATCTAGAAGTGTTTTCACCACTGCTTTAATTACTAGAGGTACTTCTGGTTCAACTTCTTCATTCTGCAAAGTCGTTTGAACCCTTGGTCATATTGTCTTTTCTTAGGCTTTTCTTCAATCCCTAGTTATAACAGTGACAAAGGTGACCACCAAGATGATGCTTTATCAAATACCATATTCTTTACAGATGGCAATGCCATGTTGTTAATCATACCAATTTCAACATTTTCATTGACCATTATACCCAACAAAATATGCATCAGACTACATTTCTATCAACCTTTTCCGCGTAGCTAATTTGATATCAAAACATACACACGCAACTAAGTACATGAAAATAATTAACAGTTGGATTGACCTTCGACAAGTTTTCGACTGGAGACGTAAACTCTAATGATGCTTACGATAATTTATGGATCACATGGGAAGTATATGCCATTGAAACTAAGAGTTATACGCAAGAGAGATTTTAAATACGTAATTAAAATGGAGGCAAAAGAGATTTTAAATGCGTAATTAAAATGGAGACGATACTCCGCGGCGGAACTAGAAATTTGTTTTAAGGGGCTCATTTACAATAAAAAAATAATTTTATATTATTTAATCACAATTCACAAAATAATGAATTTTCAATCACAATTCATAATTTACAAACTAATAAAATTTTCAATTCAATTCATAATATATTTTTAATTTAAATTTTTTATTTCTAATTCACAATAAATTCACAAAAAATTAATTATTTGTAATAAGATTCTATTTTACTATAACTTCACAATATTTTTAGTTTATAATAAATCAATTAGTATTTGTCATTCATAATTCATAATATATTTTTAATTTTTAATTTTCTATTTTCAAATTAGAGCTCCTAATTCACAACATATTTTTAATTTAAAATTTATATTTTTAAGTTGAGGTTCTTTCAAATTTAATTAATTCATAATTTTTAAAAAATATGAAAGAAAAAATGAAAGTCATATTTTTAATGTAAAACTAAATGAATTAAAATACGAAAGATATGAGAAAAGTGGAAAATATAGAAAATTTTAAAAAAAATGATAAAACTCACCTTTAATTGAATCCAAAATTAAGTGCAAAATTTTCAAATACTTGATAGTTTAGCTTAAAAGTTTGATGAAATTTAAATTTTTAAAGAGTAGCTTAAATAATTTCTGGAGAAGATGAGACGATTGAATGAAACAAAAAAAAAAAAAAGAAATTTTGATTTGGAGGAGAAGCGATTTGGTTTCTAGAGAAGAAAGGGAAAAGTTTTGTGTTTGTGTAAGCCATCTCATTTCCTTTTTTTTTTATTCTTTTGTTATTTATAATACTACGTCGTTATAAGTAAGTGACAAAAAAATTTTTTGATTTACTTATTGAAAATGATATCATTTTGAGCAAGTGATAATTTCTTTTTTATTTTCTATTTACTCAAATAACATCCTTTTGAGTGTAAGAAACAAAAATAAATAAATAAATTTGGGGGTCTTCTTCTATCTTTAACTCTCCCTTCTCTAGTTTTTTCCCTCACTATAGTAGAGGCTGAATCCCTTGTCCTGAACCTCTCCTCCATGTCTTGCTAGCGACCAAGGAGGCTGAACCTCCTCAGTCCCTCTCGTTTCGCCATTGATGAAATAACAAATTTATTTATTAGTTTGGACAGATAGGTGGAGAGACCCAGACGAGTAAAGAAAGGTTGTTATATTATAAACTCCTATCCATATAGCAATATAAATCAGTAAACTATAAGTTTATTTTTTATAGTTAAATATTTTAATATTTTTAATTTCTTTTGTAATATTAAAATTAATAAACCACCTACAGTTTATGTCAATTTTTTTTGAAAAATAAGTCTATTTTTTTTATTATTAATAATAATAATAATGTAATTAAAAAAAGAGATATATAAAAAGTATAAATATATATAAATTTAAAATAAAAAAACAAAGTTTGTTAAAAAATAAACAAAGCAGTAATATGTGAAAGTAAAAAAAAAAAGAAACAAAATAGTAATTATGGAAGAAATAAACTCTTTTGTATTTGCCGCTCAAGCTGAGTATGATCGTCGGGATTTTCCTAATCGAACTGAAAACCAGACAGAAATAAGTATTGAACTGAAAATATCAAAAAAGAATCGGGATCAAACCGGATCATAACCAAACTGAACCGATATTAATTTAAAATCGGTTTCAATTTTGGTGCTCCTTTAAGAAATGTATCGAGAATCGAACCGAACTGAAGAATTAATTATATATATATATAATTATTTATTTAAATATATATTATATATTTAAATAAACATATAAAAATTAAATGTTATAAATATATTATATATTTATACACTTGAATATTACTTAAGATAATTCTTTTTATAATTATAAATTTATATTTTTATGAATTTTATGTGTTTAAAATAAATTATTTTATGTTATAATATATTTCATAATATTTAAAAGATAGTTTATATAAATAAAATGGATTAAAATAATTATAATTATAAAAAAATTTAAAAATAAATTTAGAACCAAACCAAAACCGAATTGAAAAAATAATCAAATAACACTAAAGAACATGATCGAAACCACATCAATTTTCAGTTCAGTCTTGATCTTTCATTTTTTTCATTTTGGTTTTGATCTTTCAATTTTTAAAGGATTAGTATTTCGATTCAGTTTTGGAGTTTTTCAAAACTTCAAATAGAATCAAACTATACTCAAGTTTATTTCTCATTACACATATTTTAAATTTACAGACTATAAAATATTGTGAATAGAAGTCTGTGATATAATTTGGTGAGTAAAAAAGTGGAAGAGGTGAATAGTTTTAAATGTCCAGCTCTCACCAAACGGTACGTATATTTCACTCTCCAAATGACTGTCACAACAAAGGGCTTTAATCGAATATCACGAATAGTATAAAAACTTAAAAATAACAAAATATTGTTCAACAGCTCAAATAAATGCATAAAGTTCAAAGGTCTTTAGATGAATTTTACCTACATTTCATCGTTTTTGGCCACCACATCAAAGTACAACTAACAATTACTGTTATGATATCAAATTACCACTTGGAGTTTGCTCCAAGCAAATTAAAATGGCTTTTTTTTTAGTCCCTTTTTTTAATCGTCATGAGCTTTTTTTTTTCATGATTTTTAATTTAGGCCCTTGTTAAATTAATAATGACTTTAATAATGATTTAATTGATTTTCTAATTAATGTTCCAGATGGAGATGTGGCAGTTGATCAGTATCACAAATACAAGGTCAAGTATGATATAATTTGTCAATTAGCACTAATTTTGTGCAGTTTGAATCTCAGCAAGCCATTTTTTAATAAATTCTTAAAAAATTTTCAAAATTTTTTGTATGTTTTTTATTCTATTTTAGTTTTATTTTGTATTATATCAATTAAAAGTACACAGTTTATATTTACTTGCAACTTTATATTTTGGCCAGATTCTACAATTTTTTAACTTAATTAGATTCCTCTTTTTTTTTTTTTTTGGTTTATCTAATTAGATAATTTTTTTTATAATTAGAATAATAATTTTATTTTTCACGCTATTATTTTTTATCAAGCAATACAAATTTAGTTTTTATTATATTTTTTATTATAAATAATTTATAATTTTAGAAATAAAAAATTAAATTTCTGCTGTCATGAAACTTGAGAAAAAAATATAATCATACAAAATTTTTTATTCTAAATTTTTCTCAACTCAAATAATATAACATAGAAAATTTATTAAGAACCAAAATATAATTTACTTTCGTTCTCTTTATTTATAAACTATTAATATCCAATCATTCTCATTAATTAATTCAAATAATACAATTTTATAAACTCAATACAATCTATAATTTGGAATTTATTTGTAAGGGGGATGTTTTATACTGATCAAGTTTTAAGTACTTAATATTTTGATTTTGATATAATTTCCTTTTTTACAGAAAAAAATTATTTTTTTCTAATCATAATTAGTGTATTTATTTAAATTTACTGATTTTAATAGCATGAAATTTATAACTATATCAAATTTCTATTCCTCTTAAAAAAAGCTAAAATATATTAATTATTTATATAAATTTATGGATTTAAATGTTTGTAAATAAAAATACTTAATTTTTTATGAATAATATAATTAATTTTTTAAAAATTTTTATAACTGAACCATTCTTATTTATCTTACAGAAAAAATCTTATTGAAAATTTTCTACATGAATTGAAATAATTATGTAAACATAAATGTTTATTCTTATTTTTTTCTTGAATAATATAATTTATCTATATTTATGAGTATGGTGTATGTATGTTGGTTATATTGAGATTTATAATTTTATATTTTTGAATTAATTATTGAGAATGATCAGACATTACATATTTGATAAATGAAGAGAATGAAAATTATGTTTTAGTTCTCAATAAATTATAATAAGTATTATTATACTGTTTCAAGTGCAAATTAGACTGAAAAAATTTGGGTGATTTTAATTTCTAAAAAATAGAAATTTATTCTTGTTATTTTAAAAATTATAAATTATTTCTCTTAGCAAAAATATGAACAATTAATGTTTTATGTTGTTTGAAAAAATTAGATTTAAATAGCATAAAAAAGTAGTATTTTAATTGGAACAAAATTAATTTTAAATCTGATTAAATGAAATAAAAAAAAAATAAAAGACTCAGCTAAAAAAAATTGAGGAATTTAGCCATAGATAACATTGCAAGTGTGCATGTGTATATATATAAAATAAAAATTGATATAAAATTTTAAAAAGTGCTAATTTTTAAAATTTTTTGGCAATTTATTTTTTCCTTTAGTGAGAGCGATTTCGTTATTGAGTTGACTATACCTTTGTTGCAGGAGGATGTGAAACTCATGGCTGAAATTGGGCTAGAGGCCTATAGATTTTCAATCTCATGGTCTAGACTCATCCCAAGTATGATTGCCTTACAGTTATTCATATGAAGCAACAGCGTTACAAAAGAAAAAGCAATTTGTGGTTTATTTGATCTTTGTTTTTCTCCCCTTTTTATCTCTGTTAGATGGAAGAGGACCTGTCAACCCAAAGGGCTTAGAATATTACAACAACCTCATAAATGAACTGATTAGCCATGGTGAGTTCCAAAAATAGAAGAATATTTTCTGGGTATTTGGCTGAGTGTTTTTTTGCTTTTAGCTAGTTAAAAAAAAAAAGAAAGAAGTATTCCTCTAAAATTTTGCTTTTAATGCTTTAGTTGATCTTTTGTATCCTAGGCATTCAAGCACATGTTACATTATTCCATTATGATCATCCGCAGTCACTTGAAGACGAATATGGAGGATGGATTAGCAGAAAGATAGTGTACATTAATACTTGAATCTTGTTTTTAAAATATCTTTTCTTGCTTGGGGTAATTTTCCTTCATCATGGACAAAGGAATAAGAGGATGAAAATTGACCAAATGTTGATGCAGGAAAGACTTCACAGCATACGCAGATGTATGCTTCGGTGAATTTGGTGATAGGGTTTCAACATGGATTACTTTAAATGAGCCCAACATCTTCGCAATCGGAGGTTATGACTCCGGACTAACGCCACCAGGACGATGTTCTCCTCCATTTGGAAGTTTGAACTGTTCTAAAGGCAACTCCTCCGTTGAGCCATACTTGGCAGCTCATAATATGTTGTTGGCACATGCATCAACTGTAAGACTATACAAGGAAAAATATCAGGTGTACAATCTCATCAATCTTCTGCATTTATCTTCCTAAAGAAATGTGTCCTATGTTCTGCTTGTAAAAACACGTTGTTACACAGAGCAAACAACATGGAGTTATAGGGCTTAGCTTCTTTGTCTCTTGGTTGATCCCTCTAACGAACTCAACAGAGGATGCAACAGCTACTCAAAGAGCTAAAGACTTCTATTTGGGTTGGTAAGTTAAAAAGGAAGGGATGCATATGGAAGGTAGCTAATTCTTTTTGAAGTGGGTTTGGCAATGTTTTTATGTCACAAACTATATCTCTTTTTTCTTTATTATATTGCAGGTTTTTAAATCCCTTAGTATTTGGGGACTATCCAGAAATAATGAAGAAAAACGTAGGCTCAAGACTTCCAGTCTTGACCACAAAAGAATCCAAATTGGTTAAGGGAGCATTTGACTACCTAGGACTAATACATTACACTACAGTCTACGTCAAGGATAACTCTAGTAGTCTGAAAGTGGAAAACAGAGATTTTCCAGGAGACGCTGCTGTACTTACTTTTAGTATGTTCATGATAACCCATTAATAAGATAGACTTTTTTTTACCCTCCATGAAGCTTAGCTTATTGATTTTACGGTTCTGGCAGCGGATCCAATGAATCCAGTTCCATTGTTCCCAGAAGAGGTAAGCTGAGAGTCAAAACATATATACAGAATAGTGTTGGTGTTTCGCTTTATCACTGACCAGTTAAATCTGATTCAGTTTCCATTGAGACCCTGGGGTCTGCAACAATTGTTGGAGTACATTAAGCAAACTTACGGCAATCCTCCTATATACATCCACGAAAATGGTCTCTCTCCCTCTTTTACACTCATATGTGCAAGCACGCATGCACATGGATACACTATATTTCCTCACTTATTGATTGATGTAATTATTGTTGATACATGCTGTTATATTCTAAAACTTAATTCATCTTAAATTGAAATCAGTATTGCATTGTTTGGCAGGTCAAATGACCCCACACAATTCTTCTTTGGAAGACGCATCAAGGATAGAATATCTGCATGCATACATCGGAAGTATGCTAGAAGCTATCAGGTTTTTGCATTAATATTGATTCTATAGAACACTTCCATTTCAAATTTCCTTCTAGTCTCTTTTTTGAATTTATGAGTCAAAGTTTGAGTTCAAAGTAAGTAAAGTTTGATTTGGATCTTTTTTTTTTTTTTTAATGACATGAATCATACAATTTATATTTTGCATCTTATTTCAATTTCTTTCTTTTCATTTTTTCAAATTTTGAAGGAATGGATCAAATGCAGCAGGATATTTTGTGTGGTCCTTTCTAGATGCATTTGAGTTATTTGGAGGCAGACACGGAGCAAAATATGGTCTGTATTATGTGGATATGGATGATCCAAAATTGAAAAGAAAACCCAAGCAATCTGCATATTGGTACTCGCAGTTTCTGAAAGGAACAAAGGCCCATTCAGATATAATTATTCAAAATTTATCTAATCTTTCTCAAGAATATTTGTTTCAGTAGGTTAATTTCTCTCTCTGTTTTGAGGTCTTAGTGCAATGCGTATCATAGACAATTTGAAATGTAAGAGTATAGACAACAATGAGTTGTATCAGATTTTTTTTTTCTGTTAATTTTTTCATATTAAGTGTTACACAGATAATTCCGTAATGTGGGAAGAATATTGGGTTGTTTGGATGTTAATCCATATTTTATTTACTGATTGTTCAGTGTATTGCTCCCACACATCTGATCTATCCAGTTGGTGTTTCTCAAAAAGGTCTGGGAAATCTCGAAGAATGGGTATGGATATGGGTCCTAAATTTTTTCTGACCACCCTCTCTTGTTGTATATCCAAAAACCTCTCATTGTTTTAGGGAACATATGTTTTTTTTTAAAAATAATTCATATATTGAAATCAGTTTATTTTGATTTAAATATAAAAATTGCAATAACAAAAAAGTGTAATAATGTCTGTAATAACTTCATTTAAAAATTTTTATTTGTGTTGACATAGTTTAATAACTTGTATCTCAATAAACACGTTTCACTTTCTGATTAGTTGATTCATATATCGACTTTTATTCTAATTAGTTCATTCACATATCAACTTTTATATCCTTTGAACGAGTACAATTAAAGAAAATAATAATAAATTACTCATAAAAAAACATCGAAACGTTTTTATAGAAAAAGTTCAAATGTCCCATGAAAATATTCATCTATGTTTCTGTAAAAGATGACTCATACTCCTACAAAATAAAACTAAATAACCTATCCAAAAAAAAAAAAATCCCTCATCATTTTTTTAAAAGTTCAATAACCAAGTCCAAATTATAAAGACAGCATCTAGAACATCCAAATTGACATATATGGCTTACTTAGCATCTAGAATATCCATGTTTCTTCCTTTACTTTCTGCCAACTTGAATTCTTTTTCTTTCCCCACTATCCAACTTTTTTGGATAAACCACCAGATTCTTCTGATTGTTCTTATCATCTAAGAAAACTCACAATTAAATGGTAACCACATACTTTCTTTCGTGACACACTCAATGTATAAGTGATCTTGTGACTTATAAAGTCTTTTATTTATTTTTATTTGCAAACATTTAATTTTTAATTTCATTTCATAAAAGATACATATTGTTATTGAAAAAATCTAATTTGAGACAAAAAATAGAAGAGATTTTCTCTCTTAATTGATTGTAAATTTTTTCTAATATGAGTTTTATGAGTAAAAAATTGATTTTGAAAGAAATTTATATTTAAAGATTTTGTCAATAATAATGTTTCTACTCATAAAATTTACATTGAAAAAATCTATAATAACATATGAGAGAGAATTTCTTCTATTTTATCTTAAAATCAGATTTTCTAATAGCAATGCCAAAAATACTTATATTTTTTATTTATTTTTAAATTTAAAATTATATTTTGTTGAGTTTTAAAATTACATTTCATTGAATTTTTGTTATATTTTAGATTATTGTGTATCAATAATTATATTTTATGTTAGGTTCTGTTTAGTTCAAATTTTGAAATAGAAATGAATTGAAATTTTTTTAAAAATCACTATTTCTCGTGAATATTTGATTCGTTGGAAAAATCAGAATCAATTTTCTTATTTATTTTTTTAAAATATTGAAATTAGTAACCAAATATAAACTTTACGTACTACTATATATTTATTGTAACATATATAATATATTATAGTTAAAAATAAAATTATTATATTATTTTTTATTTTTTAATTAAATATTTCAATAAAAGTATTTTTTTCTTGTTATTGTATTATTATTTAGAATTTTTTGTTTTATATTGTTTTAATATTTAATTTAATGATTTATTTTATATATTTAATTTTGATATCTCATATATCAAATATTTATTAGGTTGATCAAACAATATATACTTGACTTGATTGTTATAAGACTAAAAATTTCATTCCCTAGGAAGGAGAAGAGAATAGATGATTCCCCAATTTGATAGAATAACAATTTGATTATATTTGTAAGTGAATCGAAATTATTTATTTTAGTTTCAATTTCATAATAATTTTGTTGGGAATCAAACAGCCTTAAGTGATTTTATTTTGATTTTTGTTTTAAAAGTTCATAGATAAATTTCAGCTATATAGCACGAAAATGGAAATGTGAGGAATGGGAAAATGAGAAACGTTATGTGGAAAAACGTCATTTTATAACATATAAGTGAAAAAAATATGAGACAAATATAGAGTTTCTAAAACACAAAAACGTGCCTGAAATGCGAATGTGATCCTATTAAAGTTTCTATACATCAAAGATTTTTAATCTTTCAAGTCTAACAGAATAAAATCACTTTAAACAAAATGCAAAAATTTCAAAATGACGTACAAATCTCTAAATGGTATACAAACATCTAAAAAATAAAGTCAATATTAATTAAAAATTAATAATTTCCTATGTAATTTTAATTAAAATAAATTTAAAAATTAAATAATTTTTTAAAATAAAAATAAATAAATAAAATGAACCCAATATATGTTTTTCTTGAACTTCATCTGTAAACGCAGAAGTTGACACGGTCTCGGTAGCGTCGGCGGCTCCACGATCACAGAAGCAACTGTAGATGTTAAAAGGAGATGGAGAGACCAAAGTTATAGCTGTAAATTTGATGCCTACTTCCGATTGCAGATGAATTGGCTAGTAAGAAGATTGTTTGATCATTAAATTGAATAAAAAAATGCACTGTTAATTTATTTGATCCAAACTGAGACTAAACACTAAGTTTAGTACAAATAAGTTTAACAGTTTTTATGAAATTTATTTCTAAATTTAGATTTTGTGTGTTTGATATAAATGAAAATTTATTTGAAATATAATTAAATTCTAAAAATTGATTATAACTAAATTAAATTTTATCAAATTTACAAATGAAATTGAAAATTGTAAATTTTATTATTATGATGATAAAAACACCCTTCGTTAAAATATTTTTTTCACTTTACTTTCTTTTTTCTCTTTTATTTTTTGATACTCCCTCTCCTTTTTTTTTTCCCCTTCAATCTCTTTTCTTTTTGTGTTTTTTACATTTTATAAAAATTAGAAAGATATGAAGATATTTTTATAAAATAAAATATTTTATTGAATTCTACATTTAAATAAATACAAGAAATATTTATTTGAAATAAATATTATTTTATTTTATAATATATTAAATATAAAAATTCATTTATAAAAAATTTATTTTGTAAATAAAATGATTTTAAATTACAATTGAACTGAATACCAGTAAGAATTCGATTGAATCATGAAAGAATACAATATTTTTTTAAAAAAATAAAAACCTTATTAAAATTTGAATTTCTTTGTTAGTGTTGTTATTTGTATTCTTTTTTCTTTTTTTTTTTAATTTACGAAACTTTTCTCCATGGTGGTGAAATGTGAAAGAGGCTAAGGTCAAAACGATTGAATTGAAACAAATATGATCTGATAGTAACAATACACTCTTCAGCTATTTTTGATTATTCTAAATATCAATGTGTATTTTTTGTAATTGCATAACAATACAAAAAATTACTTTAAAGTAATATGTATTTAAAAAAGAAAAAGTTTAAAGAGAAATTGAAGTTTTATCTACTGAAAATCCATCTAAAAATTAATTTAAAATACATATAATAATTTATAACTTTTTATCGTAAAAAATTAATTATATAACTATCATAAAATTCCAATCATAATTTAATAACCATGAGTATATTAATTTTAATATTATTTTATTTTTGTTATTTAGTACTTTGCTTTAAAAGAATTACATAATTTTATTTTTTGTTTTTTCAAATAAAAAGAAAAAGATCAAACTTTATCTATTAATAATAACTTTATTTTTTAAAAAAATTAAAGTAGTGTTATCATAATTTTTTAGCCAAAAGTAGTTTATTAAAATTAAAGTCCTGTTATTGTAATTTTCAGACAAAAACAGGAAAGCAAATTTAATTTATTCATTATATAAGAAATAATTTTGATTTTCAAAACTTTCCAATAGTGTAATTTTCTTTTCCAAAAAACTAAATAGGGCAATTATCCCCTTATTTTTCACGTGACTTCACTATCGTATAGCTGCATTATATATAAAAGAAAGAATGAGAGAAACATATATATAGACAAAAGGGACCTCATTAATATTATTAATAACTAAGTTATCCTTTAATTTTATTAATTAAAAAAATAATCCTATTTGTCTTAAATAAAAAATCCAAAATAAAATAAGAAATTTTTAATCTGAAATAAGTACGAGTAATACTAGAAATACTGTAAAAATAATTAGAAGAAAGTTTATATTGAATAGGATTATTTGAAAAAAAAAA
>CATIWR010025328.1:0-10498 GCA_949677035.1 Omphalea diandra
AATTTACAATAACATATAGAAATACACAAGTTTAAATAAGTCTTATTGTTAACTAAGCAGATACAGTGTATTTAAAATAAATATACCCCCATCCAAATAAATCTTTAAATTTTAATATTATTAACTAATTAGATATAATACGTCACAATTGTTACTATATTATAAGCGGCGAGGATTCAAGTCTTGATAATTTCTATCCTCATTAAACATTTGTAATGTACCAAAACAATAATTTTCCTACTACATATGTAACGCATCACAAATTTTCCAACTAATTAAGAACTAAAATTTGATCATGAAGATGAAATGAACAAAGGGGGAAAAAAACAAAGTTCTAACAGCAAAAATGGTGCAGAATATCACAATCTGATTAAAAGGGGAAAGCCATATATATCTATATGCGAACAACAAAATCAAGCTTTGGTTTCTTCCTTTTTTTTCCCTCACTTCTTGAACCTATCAATGAAAACCGATCCCATGACAGGCAATCCAGGAACATAATCTAGCATGCACATTAATTGGTTGGAAAGCCCTCTATAAACTAATTAAATGGCAATTATTAGGTTGCCATCATTTTGTTTTTTTATACTTGTTTGCTTGAATCTAATGCTTGCCTTTGCCCCTTTTCTGGCAATGTCAACTCACTGGGAGCTGGTGAAACATCTTGTTCCGCAGACAAGGAATCGACAATGGGCGTGATTACCAAAATGCCGTCCCCTACACCCGCAATAACTACTGTGCTTAAGAATACCAGGAATGCAAAGGCATCATAGGGCGTCTCCTCAGGCTCCCACAAGATTGATAACCCAAGAAAAAGAATTTCTAATGGTAGCATGACAATAACAGCAAAGGCCAGACAATAAATTCGAACCCTTAGCCCTTTGTTGATGACAAGATTTACCACCTTGAAGCATGACAATGAAAAGCCTATCAAGTACCAGATCCCAAAAGCACTAAACAGGATAGAACTCATCAGAGGGTATGCACATAATAACATGTCCTCGCTAAGATCACTTTTAGAAATCACTGAACTTTTGCAAAAAATCTCTGGCAACGGTAGGTGTAATCCTGAAAAAAAGACAAGCAAAACTTGCAAGAAAAGAACAGGAAAACAGGCAGCCAACACAAAAACAATAGCCCAAGAATCGTGCGGTGTTTTTTTCTGGATTGATGCGTCAACAAGAAAAAGTTGGGTCACAAGGAAACCGGGTTCAAATAATCCTAATGAGAAAACCACATGGATTTTGCAAAAGTTGGCTTGTTGTGTTAAATTAAGAGAAGGCATGAAACGGAAGAGATATTTTCGACGAAGGAAGGACAAACGAAGGATTTCATTGAAAGCCCAGAGAGCAATAAAGAAGACAAGAAGGAAGCGGACTGTCCAAAGAGAGTTGAATCTTTGTAAATGATGTGCATTGCGTGATTTGAGACGAAGATGAAAGACAAAAGCAAGAGAAATGAGAGAGAGAAGAAGGAGACAACTTACGCAACAGAGAGTGGCTGAGTCAAAGACGGAGTCGAGGAATGGCGTTGGAGGAACGTTAATCATGGCACGTATCAACTACAATATGTGATGTTGATGGTGACAATGATAACAATAACGATAATGATGGAGAGTATTAAAAATGGTTATTACATGTAATCTTGATGGTGGTGGTGGCAGTAGTAATAATGGTTGTGGTCTGATGAAAAGAACAGGAAAATGCATGCAAGGTCTTGAAGAAATGAGATGGGTGGTCGGAAGGGATGGGGGAGAGAAGAGGTAGATAATTTTCTCCCCCCAAATCCCAACCGGCGGGGAAACCAGGCTGGTGTATTGTTACAAAAGGATTTTGGGTTAGAGGGAGAGGAAGAGTAAAGGAAAGAGAGAGAGAGAGAACAAGAGGCAAATGGGGTTTGTGGTGTTCTCCATGAGATAGCTGCTTTGTTTTCGGCATTTATTAAATTAGGCATTTGAAAAAAAATATTTAAAGGAATATATGAGGGTGAAAAATATTTATGAATTTGAGATTTTTGTACCATAGTCCTTTAGTTAAAGTAGATGACTAGAATACTTTCTGATCAACCTCAATCAATAATTTTTTGTTATTTTATGCTTATCGCTGGTTTAATTAGAGAATGAATAATTGTTTTACATTTTATTGTTGTCTACTAGTTGAACTAGCATACGGAAATGAGTTGTCCCAGCCTTTGCATATTGAATATCTTGCATATATTACTATTATTTTTCATTTACATATGGAATATTTTGCATATATTATTATTATTTTTCATTTTTGCATATAGTATATTTGTATAACTAATATTATGAATATGTATAATTATATTAATTATATCATATTAAAAATTATATGACTATATCAGATTAATATATTATACAATTAGTAATATAAATATAATATTAATAATTATATAGTATTTTGTAATATTTATTTATAATTTATTTATTTATGTAAATTTTATTTGTTATTGAATTTTATTAAATATATTTAATATATAATATAATTTAATAATTTAATTTAATATAAATTAATAGAATTATATGTATGTAAATTTTATTAATATATTCAATATTTATTTATTTAATATATAATATAATTTAATGTAATATAAATTAATAGAATTATTTTAAGTAATATAATAATTAATATAATTTTTAATTAATTGTAAGCTTAATATAATTAATATACATATAATTTTTATATATTAAACTATTTGTTGATAATAATAATTATCAATAATATTTTTTTGTTGATAGTAATAATTATTAATAAATTAATTATATTTTAATGTATTTATCTTGATATAATATAATTATTGAAAATTAAAGTAATTAATTATAAATTAAAAGTTAATTTTAATAATTAACTAATGATATAAAATTAAAATAATTAATTATAAATGAAAAAGTTAATTGTCATAATCTAAAATATTGTTAAAAATAATATATTAAAATTAAATAAAAATAATAAAAACTCTAAATAAAGATTGTGAAAAAAAGTGAAAGTGTGGTCTGAGTTAATAGGAGGTGTTCTCCTACACCGTTGGTGGGCGTGCAAGAGCTGCATGCAATGCAGCTTTATAATATATATATACGAAATTGGTCCGGTAGTCTTACTAGTGTACCAATTATTATTATTATTTTTTTCTCAAAAGCCGTCTCAATTTGTGACTAACCGACCAGGAAAAAAACACAATTTCCACCTAGGGACAAATCAAAAAAATTACAACTCCATAAATATTATTCACTTCAATCTATTCTATTAATTTTTTTTTTTAAAAAAAAACCCAATTTCATACGAACCCTGTTAAGTTGAGATGGTTTTAGACCAAACCAGACTTTGTAGGTTTCATGATCATGAGGATCGAATTAGGAATGTCCTCTTTTGAGAATGATTAGGAAAGTCTTTTGGAATTCCTTGAATAGGACGCAATTATGTATTACTTAACTAAAATACTCTCAAGACCATAGAAGCATTATTTCGTTAATATTAACTAAATTG
The DNA here is from genome assembly GCA_949677035.1 of Omphalea diandra. Lineage (NCBI taxonomy): Eukaryota > Viridiplantae > Streptophyta > Magnoliopsida > Malpighiales > Euphorbiaceae > Omphalea > Omphalea diandra. The sequence goes on from CATIWR010025328.1 coordinate 3,504, forward strand.
ACTACATAAGAATAAAAAATTGACAATTTTGAAAAAAAAAGGAAAGGAAACCAAAAAAATCCAGCTATTAGATCTTATATTACAGGGTTTGATATTAAAATTGACAAAATATGAGTCTAATGCCAGGAATAATATGAGTTGGTCGCTTTATAATAAGTTGGATTTAATTTTTGATTTGACTTCAATATTAGCCAAATTATGTCTGATAAAATATTGTTATGGTGTGGCAATCCATATTGATTGTTTATAAAATTATTTAGGTGCATATAAGGGGATAATACCTTTAACATTTTGGATGTAATGTCAAACATATAAGTGGGCATATTACTAAATTTGCCCTTTGATTTAAACAAAATAAGGAAAATATGACTAGTTCTTACATGTGCATGTTTGTTGGCCATCTTAGATGAATTATAAAGCACCTCTAAGTATGTGTAACTTTTCTCATATAGGTTTTTTTATTTATTTATTTATTTATTTTTTAATTTCATTAGAGGATTATATGTTTTGTGATTTTGAGTAGTTTGATGATCATGAAATTCAATTTCATGAATTTGAGTAATTTGATGATCATTAAATTCAATTTCATGACTATGGAAGAGTATCTCATGATCGTGAAAATGAAGTCCATGACTATGTATTTATTCTTATATTGGGAAAAATTCTAAAATAATAATTTTATCTTTTAAATTTCTCGATCGATATAAAAAAATTTCAATATGAATTCTAAATTTTTTTTTTCATTTTTCATTTTTAATATATTTTTTTTCTCTTTTAAGCACCTCCTTCTAACTCTAGAAAAGTTCTGAGTAAACCTTAATCATTGCATATTTGAAGGATCAAAGATGATCTTAGAGTTTGAATTGTACATCTCTACACGATTAGGTGAGTTTTGATTCTTCTTGAATAGTTTCAGTCAACTTGGTTTGACTTTCCTATCTTGATCATTGCATAATTAAAGTAAGTTTAAGAACATGAAATCCCATCTCGGATGGTCTTGGACCAACATATGAACCTTTTGTGCGTGTCATAGAAGCACACTTAGACTCTTGTCTCCTTTGATGATCTTGATGGTCTTCTTCTTAGCAAAGAAATGCAGATCCAATGTGTTGTTAATCCATCTGATTCTACCAATACTTCTGCCTATTTTGGAGCACGTTAAAGCACTCAAGGTTATTATAGACATTCTCGCAGAAGAGGTGGTAGAAAGGGCACTAGTCGTGGTTCTCAAAGTAACTCAGGCTATTCTTATAATTCCTACTACTCTCCTAATGGTCATTCTCGTCATGGTTCCTCATCCACTCATAATATCCCGCAAGATGGACAATCACCTCTCATGACAACTTTCTTTTGTCATAATTGTAATGGTATTGGCTACTTCTCCCGTTAATGCCCAATAGATAAGAACCTTTTTCATAATCCAACCAAATTGACTTATCATATTGCCACTACCTCTTCTCAAAACTCAAACAACTGGACTATGGACTTAGGAGCAACTCATTACGTTACTTTAGATCTCGATAACTTGGCAATTCATTCCGAATGTGATGGTCCTGAAGAGGTCACCATGGGTGATGGTAATACCCTTTTTATTTCTCATATTGGTCACTCTATTGCTTATTTTAATAATTCTCATCTCTCTTTCTAATATTTTGCATGTGCCTGATGTATATCAGAACTTACAATCTATTTTGCTATTGAATCTTTTGCTGAGCATGTTCTTATTAAAGCTTTAGCAACTGAACACCCAATCTACTGAGGAGAGACTAGGGATGGTGTCTACATTTTTCTCATTTCTCTTTTTTCTGAAGATAAGTTCTGTTCAAGATTCTATTGCATTTTCTACATGGCACCGGCGTCTTGGTCATGCTAATAATAAGATGGTTCACAAAGTTCTCTCAGACAGTGGTTTATCCTTCACCAAGTCTAGCAATTCCAGTTGTCATAGTTGTACTGTCAGCAAAATACATAAATTACCATTTCCTTTGTCTAGTCATACTGTCATCAATGCTCCACTTGACTTGATATATAGTGATCTTTGGGGTCCCTCCCCACATGATTCCATTACGTATTGAGATGTTGAGGGTACCAAGGGGGGACTTTCGAGGAGTTTTGGGATGGTTCATGGAACAGCACACGGCTGATTATGTGGAAATCTTTTGTTTGCTGGCTTGGGCTTGCTGGAGTTCTCGTAATAGATGCTGCCTTACGAGGGGAGTTGGCATGAGATGATGGTTATTCAACACGCAGCTGTGGTGAATGCCGCGGCTTACAGCAACAAGAGGGGTCTGTTGTGGTTGTTGACACGAGGGCAGATGGGTGGATGAGACCTCCTAACGGCAGAGTAAAGATGAACTTTGATGCCTCGTTGTCAAAAGATGGAGTCATGGGCTTCGGTTTTGGTGTTAGATATGACACTGGAGTGGTGTTGGTTTCGGACGGCAAAGACATTGCATGGTGGAGATAACGCAGTGATGACAAAGGGTTACCTTTGAGATGGGCATTAGAAGTCCTAACTAGGATGGATTTACGGGCTCACACTACCATGCGCTTGGCTCACAGGCGAGCAAAAAAATATTAATATAATATTAAATTGTTAAAAAAATATATTGCTTACAATTATTTTTGTTTTTACTAAAGACAAAAAAAATATTGTGTACATCGATTTTTGTCTTCGCTAAAGACAATATAGACACTGGTACTAATATTATGTAAAACTTTATTTTTAGTCATGTGAGTTTGAAAAAATATGCAACAAAATACAACATTAAATTTTGGCAAAATTATATAATAATACAATATTTTAAATTTGCATAATTAAACTTTGTACCACATAAAATTAAATTTATATGTTGATAATTAAATTAACTTTCATCAAATGCATAACTTAAGTTCAATTAAAATTTAAATTAATTATCTTAAATATAAATATTATATCTCACTTATATAACTATCATTAAATTTTACTTAAATTTAATATATATTTGTGTATGATAAATTTTAATTTATATTTAAATTTTAAAATTAAAAAATTTTAAAATCTAAATTTATAATTCTTAAAATCTCTCGATCTCTTCTTTATTAAAAAAATTCCTTTTAATCTTTTTTTAAAAATTAATTTTTGTATTTTAAATTATAATTTTAAAACTATTTAAATATTTTAAATTAAGATATTAAAATATCATTATATTCTAAATAAAATTAAAATTAATTTAATTAAATAATGCAAATATTTGTTTAAAATAAAATTTCTTTGTTTTTTTAATTATTCTACCTTATACATATATTTATTAATAAAAATTATTTTTTTATATTGTTGTCGGACCAAATATAGTCGGGTTACGATTTGGCATATTCAAGTTAGTTTTGACTCAATGCATCAGATTGCCTCTTACCCAAACCTAACTTAACTCAAAAATTTTTGAATCATTTCAAATTTGTCCGAATTCTAGTCGGTTTCGAGTGTAAATTATATCATAGATCCGTATTAACCTTATATCGTGGTTTTAACTTTAATATGTATTCTTTTTTTTTTTTTTTCATTTTGTAGAATTACTTTTAACTGGGATTTATAATTTAAAATAACTACTAGTTAGTTTCTTTGCAATATAATCAATGATTTAAACTTTTCAGCTCTAATTTTTTTGCTCTAAAAGTTCCATTTCTTATTCAAAATTAAGGAATTTTTGTTCAAAATCTCTTCTTTAATAAATATTATAAATAAATATTTCTATCATTTTTTATATTGCAATGAGCATTTTTTAATAAATATTATTTTTAATAAATATCTTTGAAATTGTTATAGACTAAAATTGTTAATGAATTGTATAAGAATTAATATTGTACTTGAAGTTGTTTGATAAAAACTTTGAATATCTAAGTATATTTCTATTGGCTGCAGATACATTAATTTGAAACTAAAACTCATAGCGTTTAATATAAAGGTGCATTAATATTCTAAAGAATATATACTGACTTTGTACTATATGTACATTTGTTTTCTATCTTGATTTCTGTAATAAAAAATTTTAATGATCTTCTACATGATCCTAAATACATTGGTGTTGTACTCTAGTTATATTGTTTTTTTTTTATTTTAAGTACATTGTTATTATTTTGCAGGTACATTAATGCTATAAAAAAAGAAACATTGACTTTTTACTGTATGTATATTAGATTTTTATTTTGACTTATGAAATAAAAAGTTATAATGATCTTCTACATTTTTGGTGATGTAAGTACATTTATGATAATTTTAAGTACATTGGTGTTGTACTATTGGTACATTATTTTCTTATTTTAGGTATATTATTATTATTCTACAGGTATATTAATATTCTAGAGAAGATACATTGATTTTGTACTGTATGTACATTGAGTTTTCTTTATTAACTTATGTAATAAAAAGTTATAACGATCTTCTAAATTTTTGGTGATCTAAGTATATTTTTGATGATCTTAAGTACATTTTTGTTGTACTCTAGGAGCATTATTTTCTTATTTTAGGTACATTATTATTATTTTGCAGGTACATTAATGTTCTAGAAAAGGTACACTGACTTTGTACTGTATGTATATTAGTTTTCTATATTGACTTATGCAATAAAAAGTTATAATAATCTTCTATATTTCTAGTGATCTAAGTACATTCTTGATAATCCTAAGTATATTGATATTGTATTCTAGGTACATTATTTTCTTATTCTAGGTACATTATTTTCTTATTTTAGGTACATTATTATTATTTTATAGGTACACTAATATTCTAGAGAAGGTACACTGACTTTGTACTGTATGTACATTAGGTTTTCTATCTTGACTTATGTAATAAAAAGCTATAATAATTTTCTACATTTCTAGTGATTTGAGTATATTTATGATGATTTTAATTACATTGGTGTTGTACTCTTAGTACATTATTTTCTTATTTTAGGTATATTATTATTTTCTTATTTTAGATATATTATTATTATTCTGCAAGTATATTAATATTTTAAAAAAGGTACATTGACTTTATACTGTATATATGTTGGATTTTTTTTTTATCTTAACTTATGTAATAAAAAATTTATAATGATCTTCTACATTTCTAGTGTTCTAGTACATTCTTATGATCCTAATGACATTGATGTTGTATTCTTGGTACATTATTTTCTTATTGTAGGTACATTGTTGTTATTCTATAGATACATTAATATTCTAGAAAAAGTACACTGATTTTATACTATGCGTACATTGAGTTTTCTATATTGACTTGTGTAATAAAAAGTTATAATGATCTTGTACATTTTTTGGTGATCTAAAGACATTAAAATTATTCTCTAGGTATATTGTTTTCTTATTTCATGTACATTTTTTTTATTGCATTGCTTGTAACTTGTGTTGATCAACAGATATGAGTTTTTTTTATTAAAGATACTTTGCTGTTGATTTCTAAGTATATTTATTTTGACTTGGAAGTTAATTGGTGTGTATCATTGTAAAGTTTAGTTTAACGAAAAGTTATTTAACAAATATCATTTTTAATAAATATTTTTAGTACATATTTTGATATTTTAATAAATAATTTTTAATAAACATATGGATGATTATACAATCTTAAGTTTTTAAATTACTAGGCTCATTTATTTTAAAATTTTAACTTATTTAATTTTATATAAAAAAACTTTTAAAATTAAAACTAAATAATAATAGAAAATCTAAACTAAACTAGTTGAATATTCCATCATTTTATTCTATTTATAGTAATAAAGAGAAAAAATAATAAAATAATAAAATAAAAAATAGGCTTAAACTATAATAAAAATGCTTGAAATGTGAGAAAGAAAGATTAATTTATTATAATACAAATATAAATTGATGACATATGTAAGATGAAATATCTCATACATATGTATATTGGATGCTCGGACCATGATGCTATATGTTTTGAGATTCATGATATAAAAATTTGAGTTTGAGTTACCTTTTTTAACGAGTTCAGGTTGAATTTTTGGGTTGGATAAAAAATTATAACCTTTAAATATAATGATATAAAATAAAACATATTTTATTTTACATAACAAAAAATTTTGTCACTTTCTATTTATAACTATATATATTTTTTATTTATATTTTTAAAAACATCTAAATTATACTCAATCAATGATATTGAATTAAAATAAATTAATTATTAATTTTAATATTTTTATATTAAATAAAAAACTTAATATTTTGAATATGAAATAAATACACAAAAACTTAATATGTAGAATAATAATTCTACATATTCACAATATAAAATAAATAATATTATTTTTCTACTATATACTAATATATACATTTTTAAAATATGCTATTCCAAATATTATTAAATTCTTACAGTAATATTATTCTATATTTATCATTTGATTTACTTTCCAATCTCTTAATTCCCATGAACATATATTTTATTTTACTTTATTTATTTAATTATTACCTTCTAATAAATAATTATTACATGGATATATAAATTATTATGTAAGCGTCAATTACATTTTATTTTTTATTTAATCATTTTTACCGTTATTTTAATATTTATATTTTTAGAATTATTTTATAAAAAATTTATTGAATAGTTATTTCAGATATTAAAATCTGTATTTATAACTTATTTGTTAATAAAATTTTATTTAAGGGTCAATATCAAAATTTTACCTTTTATCACTTTAAACCTTCTTTTTTGTCTTTTGTTGTCTCATTTTTTTTATTTTTCTTATGTCACATTATAATTAAATAACGCACCAGTGCACCAGGCACACCGTAATATTTCCCTGATTTACGTTGGTGCAAGGTGGAAGGTGATTGCAAGCTTCTTATTGATAGTCTAGTGTTGGGGTCATAGTTGTCAAAATCGCGAGTTGACTCGTACGATTTTACGATTTTACGAGTCAAAATCACGTGAACGATTTTAATCGTATATAAAATCGGATTTGTGGTAAAATCGGGTGAAATCGAGTTTTGACTCGTTAAAATCG
>CATIWR010025339.1:0-36517 GCA_949677035.1 Omphalea diandra
GTGTCCACCTTTCCTTTCTCAAAATCATTTTTCAAGAGAAATTAACTAAGCCTTTCATACCAAGCTCTTGGAGCTTGTTTTAATCCATATAAGGCTTTGTTTAATTTGAAAACATGGTTTGGAAAACAATGAGACTCAAAATCGGGAGGTTGTTCAACATAGACTTCCTCCTCTATGATGTCATTCAAAAAAGCACTTTTCACATTCATTTGAAAGAGTTTAAAATTCATATGACATGCAAAAGCTAAGAGAATCCTAATAGCCTCTAGTCTTGTAATGGGGGCAAAGGTCTCATCATAATCTATTCCTTTCTCTTGGTTGTATCCTTTGGCAACCAATCTAGCCTTATTTCTAGTAATGAGACCTTGCTCATCTAACTTATTCCTAAACACCTACTTACAAATTGCTCATCTAACTTATTCCTAAACACCCACTTACAACTTATAATTGGGTGTTCCTTAGGCCTAGGAACAAGTTCTCATACCTTGTTTCTTTCAAATTGATTGAGTTCTTCTTGCATAGCAAGTATCCAACTCTCATCATCAAGAGCCTCATCAATTGACTTTGTTTCTCAATTTGAGAAACAAATGCAAGATTATTATCTAAAAGTTGAGATCTAGTACTTACACCCTTAAAGGTATTACCAATGATTATGTCCTTAGGGTGATACTTGGAGAATCTCCAATCTTTGGGTAGATCTTGTCTTAGCTCATTTTCTTGTTGATGTTAATGTTGGTCTTCATCTACTCTTGATGAATCACCTTCTTCTTTTTCTTTATCAACTCTCCTTGTAGAATCATCCAATTTCAGCTTTTCAAGATCACCTATAAGATCATCAACAAAAATACCTTTCCCAAGATCAAGTTTACTAGACTCATAAAAAACAACATTCATAGATTCTTCAACTACCATTGTACTTTTGTTAAAGACTCTATATGCTTTACTTATGGTGGAATAACCTAAGAAGATTCATTCATTGGTCTTGGAATCAAATTTCTCAAGATTATCCTTAGTGTTCAAAATATAACACTTACACCCAAATACTCTTAGGTATGAAATCTTGGGTTTTCTACTATTCCAAAGCTCATAAGATATTTTATTGAGAATGAGTCTTTTGAAAACTCTATTTGCAATATAACATGAGGTATTAATGGCTTCGGCCCAAAAGTAATTTGGTAAGAAATACTCATTGAGCATTATTCCAGCCATTTCTACTAAAGTTTTATTTTTTCTCTCACAACACTATTTTGTTATGGTGTTCTAGGAGTTAAAAAATTATGAAAAACTTCATTCTCTAAACAATAATTTTTAAATGACTCATTTTGAAATTCCTTTCCATGGTTTTTTCTAATAGAAGATATGAAGTAACCTTTTTCATTTTGAACTCTTTTTGTAAAAATTTTGAAAGCATCAAATGAATCATTCTTATGAGCTATAAAAGATACCCATGTAAACCTAGAGTAGTCATCAATAAGGACTAGTGCATAATGTTTTCCACCTAAGCTAGCACTTCTAGTAGGTCCTATTAAGTCCATATGGATAAGTTGAAGTAGTCTAGATGTACTTACAATATTTTTAGCTTTGTGAGAGGCATGGAGTTGCTTCCCCATTTGGTATGGACCACATGTCTTGTCCTTGGAGAAATTTAGCTTGGGAAGCCCTTCCATTAACTTTCCTTTTGATAGGCTTTGAAGAAGATCCATGCTTGCATGTTCAAGCCTTTTATGCCACAACCAAGCTTCATTGCTCAAAGGCATAAGACACTTAAAAGATTGGTTATCCAAATTATCTAAGTCAATTAAGTAGGTATTGCCTTTCCTTTCGCCCTTGAAAATAACTTCATCATCCACTAAAGTGGTGACTCGGCATTCCCTAGGATCAAAGGTGACTTTATTACCTTTGTCACACAATTGACGCACACTTAACAAATTATGTTGTAAGCCACTAGCTAAAAGAACGTTATCAATTAAAGAACATCCATTCTTACCAATGGTTTCAATGCCAATTACCTTACCCTTGGCATTGTTATTAAATGTGAAATCTCCATCTACTTTTTCTTTTAATGTCGTGAATAGTTTTCTATTTCCAGTCATGTGCTTGAAACATCCACTATCCATATGCCAATCGCTTGATTTGGTGGTTGCCAGATTCCCCTACATAATAAAAGTGAGTTACCTTTTCTTAGGTACCTAAGCATACTTGGGTCCTAGGGGGTTAGAGTTTGAAAGGTCCTCTAATTTGAGGTGAGCCTTCCTAATGAAACAATGAATGTTAACATGCCCATATTTCATGCAATAATGGCATTGGAGTTTAGACTTGTGAGTCTTTCTCCTATGCATATATTTAGTATGAGTAGGGAGCCTTCTCATACCTTGTTCATGTGAATGCATGCATGTGCATGTATGATGAGTAAAAGTAGAAAATTTTTTATGAGAATGACTATACTTTTTGTTGCAGATGTAGGCATGGTAAGCTCTTTGAGTCTTAGCTTTTGAGCTTTGGGGAGCCTTCCCTTTGCCTTAAGGCTTAGGAGTTTTAGTGCTAGGAGCACTTTTCTTCCTAATTACCTCAATGCTTGAGGTTTGAGGTTGTGAAGCTCTAACAAATGTAGTTTGAGATGATGAGGACACTCCATTGAAGCCTAAACCATGTCTAAATAATGGTGGTCTTTATGACACAATTAATGTGTCCAAGGCTTCTTTTCCTTTATGAAACTTAGAGATTGAGCTTCTACGCTCAAAGATTTCTCCTTTAAAAGTGTCATTCTCCGTTCTTAATGAAGCCATAGAAGAAGATGAAGTGGAAAGTATTTTTACTGATTTTTTGAGTTCTTCATTAGAAGTCCTCAACTCATTTACAAGATCACTAAGAATCTTGTATTCATCTTCTAATTTTGAGCACCTTTTCTTATAAATTTTCACTTGTGACTTGTACTTATCACATCTCATGGTTAGAGCCTCTAGAAGCTGTTCATCTATCTCATTAAATTAAAAATCAGAATTAAAATAAGAAGAAGTCCTTACCTAATTTGAAAAATCTTTTTGTGCCATGAAGCATATGTTGGCAACCTTTTCTTCTTCTTCTTCACTTGAGCTATCATCCCAAGTGGTTGAAAAACTTTTCTTCTTTTCCTTGTCCCATCTCTTCTTCTTCTTTAATTTGGGACATTCATACTTGATATGGCCTTGCTTGCCATATTCATAACAAGTGACTTCATTGGATTTCTCTCTTGGATTAGGAGCTGTCTTCTTGAAGCCTTTTCTTTCTTTTCTTCTTTTGATCAACTCCTTTATCCTCCTTGAGAGCATTGCTAGTTCTTCTTCTTTTCTTTTATTAAAACTTTAAGAGTCATGGTTTTTCTTTCTTTCTCTGGTTTGTCTCCTTGGCCTCTTAGCTTTTTCATTTGTTCATCTTTTTGTAAGGCCAACTCATGAGTTAAGAGTTTGCCTATCAACACATTAGTTGGAACCCTTCCAATCTCTGGATTAAACTCTTGTATGCTGCAAATTCTAGCACTAAATTTATCTAGAGGAAGAGTTGTAAGGATTTTTGTGTTTTCCTCATAGATAGTGAGAGTTCTTCCAAATTTCTTCATGTTAGTGACAATGGACAAGAGCCTATTTATCATTTTTGTGATGCTCTCATTGTCCTTCATCATGAAGAGTTCTCATTCGGTGACATACATCTCCAAACGACTTGATTTGACTAGAGTTATGCCTTCATGATAGTTCTCTAGAGTCTTTCAAATGGCATATGCAGTTTGACAATGTTGTGCCCTTCCAATCTCTTATGTAGAGAATGAGCGAGCTTAGAAGAATGACCATTGCTCTCTCGTTATTGCCATTTGATCTCCTGTGAGCTTCATCTCATTCATCCCTTGGGATTAATTCTTTATTACCATCCACAACTCTGATGGGTGGCTTCCATTCCTTGATGACCACATCCTAAAGGTCCACCACATCTATGTCAAGATAGATCTCCATCATATACTTCTAATGAGTATAGTTTGTTCCATCAAAGTATGGCTTGAGTTGTGAATGGATTCCCTCTTGTGCCATGATCTTTGTTCACCCAATAAAGGTTTGATTGTGAAGTCAGTCCCTGATACCACTTGCTGGCCCTAGGCACCAAGAAGGGGGGGGGGTTGAATTGGTGTATAAAAAATTAAAATTGGACAGAGAGAGGAGAAATGAGATGAGAGGAAATATAAGATTTATAGTGGTTTGAGTATAATCAACCCTACGTCCACTCCCCAATTCTTAGAATTGGGTATTCCACTATCTTTCAAAGGTGTTTTCAAGCTTACACCAAACTTTTACACTTGTGTTTTGAAGGCTCACACAACAACCTACACACTTGTGTTTTGAGGCTTACACAATAACCTTTACAACTTGTGTTTTAACAGGCTCACACAACAACCTATCTTAGTGTTTTGACAGGCTCACACTATAACTTATTACACTTGGTGTTTATGCTCACACCTAATAATGACTTAAAGAATAGAAAAAAGTGAGTAGCAAAATTGTAAGAGTTTGTGTACAAAGTTATTAATTCTCTTTCATTTACATCTGTTTGGTGAGGTATTTATAGCCTCTACCCACCAAAGAGACATTACAATAAAACTGGTACAAAATCATCAAAGTGTGCCAGACAGATTTTCGCATTAAATGCTTGACAGTCATGAATTGTAGTCGCTACTACTCATTCGTGGTCACAAATTCCAAATTCTATAAGGGAAACCCCATTTATGTCTAACAGCTAGTCCACGTGGCAGCTTCTGATTAGTTCGCCAGAAAATATAGCCGTTGCCTTTCACTTGCTCTCAAAAGTAGCAGTCGCGATCTTTCTTATATAGGACACGATTGGGGACGTAAATTCATCTGCCAAAAGTGTTCATCTTCTTCTTTTGGGTTCGCGGTCACTACTAACTAGTTTCCATCATGATTTTTGACTTTCAATGGTTACCTGGGACACTTGTCAAACTGTGATTGTGGACTTGATTACATCTTGAGATATTTCAAAATTCGCAGTCGCGACTGAGGCAAGCTTTACACCGCAAATTCATCTATCACTTTTGGAGTTTTTCTTTTGGATGAGTCGTGGTCGAGAATGACTCTGTGATTTCATCTATCTGAGTGTTTAACAAGTCTTCTTATGAATCACGGTTGCGAATCTAAGATTGCGATCGCGATTTAGAAGTCACTATACATTCTTTGAAAACTTAGATCTTTATCCAACTTCTAACTTAAAGACTAACACAAAAACTGCAAAACAACACTAAATAAAAACATTAGAAATAATCAATTCCTTTTGTCAAGATCAAAAGAGGTCCAAGACTTAGGATTAACTACTCTAGTCCAACACTACCTTTTAAAAAACTCTAAACCTCTTAATTGATTATCACATCTGACTCTTTACTCTGTGTGGTCACTTATTTTTGCATTTCTTATCACATCAGAATAAAAAATGTATGGGCATCTTTAGGATTAATACCTTTATTGCCTTTGTAGCTTTACCTCACCCTTGGGCATGTCGCTTTTAGCCACAAGCTTGAACTTAATATGACAAGTAGTACAAATAAGCATTGCCTTTTCATAATTCTTTTCCCTAATTGAAGGAGATGTGTTTTTTCTTCTTTGTCACAGGTCTTTTCCCTTCAACCTTTGATAAAAGTGTTTAGATGAAAGACAATGTCACCTTTTGAAATGACTAAATCTATATAAGGGCTTTATTCTTTATGGGAAACACAATCCCTCATTCCTCAATGACTTTCTAGATGACATTCTTGAAATTTATACAATTTTTTGTCAAATGCCTCTAGACATTATGGCACTTGCAGTAATCATTCACCTTTTTTTCCTCTAATATAGGAAAGATGTGGTTGTTGGCCCTTGTGCACTAAGAAGGGAAGTTGATTTGGTGGGTAATTTGAAATTTGGAGGGGAAGTCAAACAAATTAAGAATCAAGGAGAGGGAGAAAGAGAATGAACATAAGCAATAGTGGTTCAGGTGTTAACAAACCCTACGTCTAATCCCCAACTTAACAATTGGGTATTTTACTCACTTATTATAGTGTTTTATGAGCTTACACTAAACTAATTATTTATGCTCATATTAAATACAATTACACTTTGTTTATGGTGCACATAAAACCTTACACAAGATTTTTCTTACTTAGGCTCACTTTAAAACCCAAACCTAAAGTTTTTATAGCTCACACCTAAAATTCAACAACCTAACTATAAAGAATTAATGAGTTTAAGTTTTGAAGATTTTGGACACAATAAATGGTTATTCTCTTGCATTTAAAGCCATTTAACAGAGTATTTATAGAGTCCAACCATCAAATATCTATTACAAATGAAATAATGTGCAAATCTCTAAATTATAGTGACAAATTTTGTATTTAATGCTTGTTAGAGTCAAATCACAGTTAAGATAGAAAGTAGTGATCGTGATTGGCATTTTTCTTTGGATTTTGCCATTTCTTGGTTGCGATCTTTAAATGTGTCTAACAGATAGTGACAATTGGCATTTGATCAGTCTATAAAAAAACTAGACATTGAAACCCTATAATGAATTTCAAATGTCACAATCACTATTTTATGTCCCGATCGTGATCTGGAATAGCATTCGAATTGGGGAGGCACAACTTTCACCATGAAAAAAATTGGAGGATTAGGTTCCATCTTAAAGGTGAGTCATGGTTGCTACCTATAGTTGTGATCATGAACTTCAAATATCTTAACGACTAGTAGGACATATGACATGCCTCAACTAGCTTCCTAGGTGACCATTAGGGTATTTTTTGAAGCTTTTGAAAGTTGTAGTTATGACGAGTATTGTGACTCCCACTACAAATCTTTTTGGAGCTTTTGGTTCCATAATTTATTGAGGTAGTGACAGTGATATGATTGTAGTGGTCATGATATTGTGGTCAATTTTAAGACTTAGAGAATTTCACTTTCATTCAACTTTCAATGTAATCCTAGCTTATTTTATGTAAGAACAACACTTAACATAGACATTAGAACATTTTAATCTATATTGTTAAGATCAAAAGAGAGCTTGACTTAGGTTTGTCTAACCTAGTCCAATAATCTCATCCTTTTGATTTTGACAATCTAGATTGAATATGCAAAGTATAAAAGCTCTAATATGCATCATTTCAAGGATTTAAGTGCTTGAAACTCAATGGGTGTAGTTCGTTTATGGTTCAAGGTAATTTAATGAACACTATAAACACTTAGGCATGAATTTTAGAGATTTAAAAGTTACTCCTCAATCTATACTCCCCTTAGTTATGACTATTAGTCCATCTAGTTATGTTTCAATTTTCATATATATTCCAATTTATCTTTCCCCTTTGTTAAGATAAAAAAGAGAGGGAAATGGGTAATAATGAAAGGGATATTTACCCTGTTAATTAATTCACAATTGTGTAACAAACACAATAAGAAGGAATAACCAAGAGATAATGAATAAACATAAAAGAAAACACGTTATTCATTAATAAAAACATAAGTACATAGATAATCTTAGATATGAGATAAGTATAACACAAACAAAACACACTATTCATTAATAAAAACATAAGTACATAGATGATTTTTCAAACATATACAAATGTTTGATCACATATATTAGGGCTTAAAGATTGGAAAAATAGAAAACATAAAACAAAATAATGAAAGTGAAGATGAAAAATAGAACATAATAGAAGCTAAAAAACTAGAAAAAGCTAAAAAACAAAAGATGAAAATAATGAAAGATTGTTCTTCTACATTATGGCCTCCATTATGTGTTTCTTCATTGTCACCTTCTTTTTCCTCTTTTTTGGTGTTTGATTCCTCAAAATTAGGTGGGTGACATGGGTCAAGGCCAAGTTTTTCTTGAATCTCCACAATGTCACAATGAAGATGATAAAGTAAGTTAAGCTTTTTAAAGACCTTTAATTGTTTAGAAATCTTATCTGTAGGGAAAGGTTGAGATGAAAAGTGAGGAAGCACTTAAATTCATACCGTTTGGTCCCTAGGCCCCTCTTCTTATCCTACTTTAATGACAAGTTTCTTTTTCTTTTAAACCTGAAAAGCTTTTTAAAGCCTAGCACCTTATTGTCCAAGCAAGTGCTCATATTTGTTTGCTCTTATTGTCTTAGCATTGACCAAATAGTTAAGGTGAAGAAAATTCTTGTTTGGTAGGTAACTTTGGTTAAAAAAGCTTCATTTTAAGGAGTTAGTGCTTTCACAAATTGATATATGGCAGTGATAGGAGGGAAGAAGAAATTGACTCCTTTGGAGAGGCTTGTGTGGGCCAGTTGATCAATAAAGTAGTGTTTTGTTTGAATGGTTTTGTTTTAAACTAAGCAATAGAGAAATGATAAATCTTTTTATGAAACTTTTTCATTACCATCACCCTTTGCATTAATAGAGAAAGTGATGATTTTATGAAGAAGCCGAAAAGAAAGGGACCTAATTTGTTTAGCTATGGATTTATAGGGGTCATGGCGCATCTTAATTGAGATTTGCCTTTAAAAATACTGATGTTAAGATCAAGAGTAGAAAGGTTACAAGGAATGTTATCTTATTTTAAAAATTAAAAAAAGAAGCAAATTTGGTTTTAAGTAATACAATAAGGCTCACCAAAGCACTTCAAGAGCAAACCATACATACTTGCCTTTGTTTTCACTTCTTTACTGATGTCCATCATGCACATGAATTCTTTAACCACTTCTTCATACCTTGAATCATCTCTAAAGATAAACTCCACCCACCATAGATTTGAGAGGAAAGCTTTAATTTTACTAGAAAGTCCTGAGGTTTCAAGAAGAAAAATTAAAGAGGGAATCTTGTTTGGGACGATTATCTTTTCCTTTTTGGCTTTAGATCTTGCTTTCTCATGTTTAGAAATTCCTTTCATAATGTGTAAAAGAGGAGGTTTAGGAGATGGAAAAAAGGTTAGACAATCCCTTTGCCTTTATCACTTATAGTTGGAGGCTTCCTTAGAGCCATAGAGGATAGTGATGAAGAATAAAGAAGTGAAGTTGTAAAGGTGAAGAGAGTTTGTGAGAATTTAGTGGAAAGTTAGTGAACTGGGCAGAAAAGTGAGAGAGGAAAAGTAAAAAGTGAAAGAAAAGTTAGTGAACTGGGAGGATGAGTGAGAGAGGAAGAGTAACAAGTGAAAAGAATAGTGTTTAGGGGGTTTAAATAAGCATAAATGAATAGCAAAATAACTTAAAAAAAAACTGTTATTTTTGCATTAAATGCAACATTATCATTTAGGAGATGATTGGTTATCACCAAATAGTTACTCCTAATCCACAACCGCTATACTTGGGTTGCGACTGTAAAATATGAGTAACGATTGAATTTTCCTTAGAAAGGTGCAAAAAAAAAAAAAAATGGCTGGATTTTTGAAAAATGTAAACCTTCACAAAGGTGATAGAAAATTGCTATTATGAATTTTGAATAACTTTGAAAAACATGTTGGCTTGTAAATCTCAACTGCAACTTTATCTCGATCACGATTTTACAAGTCAGTTTCAAGACACAAGTTGGAAAATGAAATTTTCATAAATGGCCTAATTATTAGGTGATCAATTTGATTGTGGATGATTAACTTAAGCATTTGAATATGGAATAACTCAAGTGCAATTTGAATTAAATCATCTTTATCATAAAAGCAACATATCAGAGCAATAATAAACTATTTCAAGCAAACAATACCAATCAAATAATGAATGGATAAAATGAGACCCATCCTTGCCCTAGAGAGCTTCCATAAAGCATCCTTAGTCCCTTCTTGATGAAGTTCATCCTTTATTGTTTAAGGGGTTTAGTGAAGATATTACTTAATTGGTTATGAGTGTCAATGAATTCTAACACCACATTGCCATTTTGCACATGGTCTTTAAGAAAATTATGTTTAATGCCAATGTGTTTGCTCATTGAGTATTGGATGAGATTCTTTGAAAGATTAGTAGCACTAGTGTTATCACATTTGATGGGAATGTGATCAACGTCTTTACCATAATCCTTGAGTTGTTGATTCATCCAAAGAACTTAAATACAATAATAACCTATCAATACATATTTCGCTTTGATAGTTGATGAGACAACCAAAATTTACTTCTTGCTAAATTAGGAAACCACACATTCACCAATAAATTAACAAGTTTTAAAAGTGCTTTTTCTATCCAATAAACTACTGACATAATCCACATTTTAATACCCAAGAGGCTAAAGGATGAATTCCTAAGATACCACAATCCTAAATGTAAAGTGCCATACAAATATTTTAAAATTCTTTTAACAACATTTAAATGTGATTCCTTAGGATAAGAGGGAAAACGTGCACACAAGCAAACAATATACATAATATCAGGTTTAGGAGTTGTAAGGTAAGTTAAAGAGCTAATCATACCTTTATGCCTTTTCTCATCAATAGGCTTACTTGATTTATCATTATCAAATTTGATTGATACATTCATTGGTGTTTTTGCATCTTTGCATCCTTCCATTTAAAATCTTTTAAATAGCTCATTTGTATATTTGGATTGGTTGATGAAGATACCCTCTTTGATTTACTTATTTTGAAGTCCAAGGAAAATTTTGAGTTCACCCATTATGCTCGTCTCAAATTCCCTAGTCATACACTTAGCAAACTTTTGGCAAAATAGATTCATTAGTAGCACTAGGTATAATGTCATAAACATAAAGTTAAATAATTAAAGGGTTCTTGTTATGCCTGTTAACAATTTAAGTAGTATCAACTTTGCCTTTTTCAAAATCATTTTTCATCAGAAATGAACTAAATCTTTTATACCAAGCTCTAGGAGCTTCTTTTTTTTTTTTTTTTTTACACCATGCAAGGCTTTAATTAGTTGAAAAACATGGTTAGGCGAATCATGTGATTCAAAACCTAGAGATTGTTCAACATAAACTTTCTCCTCAATAAAATCATTTAAAAATGCACTTTTAACATCCATTTGAAAAGTTTAAAATTTATATGACATGCACATGCTAAAAGAATTATAAATGCCTCTAACCTTACAATGGGGGCAAAGGTTTCATCATAGTCTATGCATTCCTTTTGGTTGTACCACTTGGCAACCAATCTAGCCTTATTCCTTATTATGAAACCTTACTCATCTAACACCCATTTGCAACCTATAACTAGGTGATCCTTTAGCCTCGAAACAAGTTCCCAAACCTTATTTTTCTTAAATTGGTTGAGATCCTCTTGCATAACAATCACCCAAAACTCATCATCAAGAGTCTTATCAATTAAATTTGGCTCCAATTGAGAAATAAATGCAAGGTTATTATCTAAAGAATTAAGTTGAGCTTTAGTACTTACATCTTTAGAGGTTTTACCAATAATTAGCTCATTTGGATGATTCTTGGAGTACCTCTAATCTTTAGGTAATCCTTGAGCTTGGTTTTCCTTTTATTGAGGTTGAACGTGTTCTAACTCTTAAGGTGACTTGCTCTTTAATGTTAACCACACTCTCCTTTGGAGTAAAGTTGAGCTCTAATCTTTAAAATTCACCTACAAGATTATCTACAAGAGAACATTTCTTAAGATCAAATTTGCCAGATTCATTAACCATAACATTCTTGGACTCTTTAACCATTATGGACTTGTTGTTAAAGACCCTATAAACCTTACTAATGGTGGAATAACCCAAAAATATGGTCTCATCGATTTTAGAAGCAAATTTTCTAAGGTTGTCCTTGGTATTCAAGATGTAGCATTTGCATCCAAATACTCTAGGGTATGAAAACTTGGGTTTTCTTCCATTGCATAACTCATAAGAGGTTTTGTTTAGAATGAGTCTTTTGAAAACTCTATTTGCAATAAAATAAGAGGTATTGATGGCTTCGACCCAAAAGTAATTTGGAAAAGAATACTCATTAACCATTGTTCTAGCCATCTCAACTAATGTTTTATTTTTTCTCTCTACAATACCATTTTGTTGTGGTATTCTAGGAGGTGAAAAATTGTGTGAAATCCTATTTTCCATATAATAATTTCAAAAAACTCATTTTGAAATTCTTTTCCATGGTCACTTCTAATACTAGAAATGAAGTAACCTTTCTCTCTTTGAACTCTTTTTGTAAAACTTTTTAAAGCACAAAAAACATCACTTTTATAAGCTAAGAAACTAACTCAAGTGAACTTAGAGTGATTATCAACTAGAACAAATGCATAATGTTTTCCACCCAAACTAGCATTCCTAGTAGTTCTAACCAAGTCCATGTGAATAAGTTAAAGAGATATAGATGTACTTACTACATTTTTGTGTTTGTAAGATGCTTGGTATTGCTTCCTTATTTGATAAGGTCCACATGTCTTTTTTTTTTGCTTTATGAATTTTAACTTTAGAACACATTCAGCTAGCTCTCTTTTAGATAGACATTAAAGGAGTCCATGCTCGTATGACCAAGTTATGCCAAAGTCAACATTCATTGCTAATTGATGCATGACACTTAAATAAGTCAATTATGTAGGTGTTCTCTTGCCTTTCGCCCATAAAGACTACATTGTCATCCACCAAAGTAGTGATAATGCATTCTCTAAAGTCAAAGGTAACTTTATTACCCTAATCACATAATGGACTTACACTCAATAGATGATATTTCAATCTTTCAACTAAAAGAACATTGTTAATGAGGGGATAACCTTTCTTACCAGTAATTCTAATGTCAATTACATTACCTTTGCCATTATTCCCAAATGTTACATTACCATCATCTTTTTCTTTGATGGACATGAATAGCCTCGTATTTTCGGTCATATGTTTAGAACACCCACTATCTATGTGCTAATCATTATCCTCCTTATTAGTGGTTTCCACACATATCTACAAAAGACATAAATTTATCTTTATTTAGGTACCTAAGTATATTTGGGTCCTATGGGGATAGGCTTGAGAAGATCCTCAAGTTTGAGGTGTGCCTTCTTAATGTAACCAAACATATTAATGTGACCAAAATTCATACAATAGTGGCATTGGAGTTTAGACTTATAAGTCTTTCTCCTTTGCACTACCTTGGAATAGTGAAGGGTTTTCTCATACCATAACCATGTGAATGCATACAAAAACATGTATGGTGAGGAGTAAGAAGTGTGTGTTTTGTGCATGGCTCTTTTGATACATAACTATATGATTGGCTCTTTGAGGTTTAGCCTTAGAGCTTTAAACCTTACCCTTACCTTTAGGCATGAGTGGCTTAGTGCTTGGATCACTTTTTTTTTTCCAACTACCTCTATACAATAAGTTTGAGGTGTGAAAACTCTAATGAAAGTAGGAAGAGAAGATATGGATGTGGAAGCTCTATTGAAGCCAAGACCATGTCTCACAAGGGGGGCCTTTGAGATACAATAAGAGTATCCAAACTTTTCTTCTTTTTGTGAAATATTGAGATGGAATTTTTTTAATTTAATGACCTTATTTTTTAAAGAATAATTTTCTTTTCTTAAAGAGTCAAAAGAAGATAGAGTTTGAGAAAGTTGTTCAAAAAAACTTCTTGAGTTCTTTATTAAAGGTTTTCAAGCTATAAATATGATCATTTAAACTTTTAAAATCATCCTCAAGTTTGAAACATTTTTTCCTATAAACTTTCATTTTAGACTTATCACATCTCAAGGACATGTTTTAAGTAGCTCATCATCCTCAGCCTCATAAGAATGAATATTATCATAAGATTGAAAAAAATTACTTACCTCATTAAAAGAGTCTTCTTTAGCCATGAACTAAAGTTAGTAACTTTATCATCTTCCTTCTCTTCACTAAAGTCATCATCCCAACTTGCCTTGAAATTCTTTTTCTTCTCTTTATCCCACTTCTTTTTCTTTTTGAGTTTGGGATAATAAGATTTGATATGATCTTGCTTCCCATACTCAAAGCAAGTTACTACATGTTTGATGGAGATTAAGGTGCTGACATGTTTTTTCAAGATTCATTGTAATAGATTTGAGGTCCAATGACTAGGGTAATGATTAAAAGAATGAAAAAAGCATTTTAAGAATTGATCATGGAGATATAAAACGAAATTGAAGGATTTTTTTCAAGCCAAAACCAAGCCATTTGTACTTTAATTGCATGGGAGGAACCTCAAGTTGAAAGTTATAAAGGAAGGACAACATATTTCAAGGAAGAAACATGACACATGGTTGTGTGTACCAAAACACATGCCATGTCTCAAATATGCAAAAGAAAACCAAAACATGTGGCCAAGACACACTACCATGCCTCTAGGCATATGACCATGCATCATATCACATGGCTATGTCTTAAGACTAAGGTTTTAGGCAGTGAAGACTAAAAACGCATGGTTTTGTAACATGGTCATACGTTGCAACAATGCATGGCCATGTCTCGTGGCCATACATTTCAAGAACTTTATATTTTCTCTTTTTGGTTAGTAATTTTTGAGTCATTTCTTTCCTTTTTAGCTAGGATTCTTATTTAAAATGTGTTTCCTACTTAGATATGACTTTGTTTAGGAATTTTAGACCTTTTCTATATAAGAAACTTCTTTTTATAAGGTTTTATATAAGCCATTGCATTATTTTATGAATTTACATTATCTTTAATCAATATTATTGAGTTTTGGCAAGTTTTATACTTTGATTTCTTAAGTTCTTAGTAGAATATGAAATTAAACTTATTAAAGGAAGTGATCAACTTTTATGGTATCTTTAAGATTATGATTTTAAATACTTAGTTTTCTTAGGGTTCTAATCTTTTGATCAATAACTTGATTTATAACTTGATTTCTAGCTATCTTAGGCAAAGTTAATAATCATATAAAGAATTCCTAGGGCAGTTCTCCTAGCGGGTTCCTTATTAGTTAGTATTAGAGCTCAACGTTAGAATCAGGTTACACATCCTTTATTTATCGTTTATTTTTCTTGTTTTATGTCTTTCTTATTTTTTTTTTCTAAATCTTTTCTTTTAGTTCTGTCTTTCATCTATCTACCTCTTTGTGTGTTTTTCTTCTATATTGTGTGTTAATCAAATTGAACACCATTTCAAATTATTGGTGTTGGGTTTTAATATACATATTTGAAGTTCATAATTCTTTACAGTTGTTGGATTTCAAATTGTTATTATTGGAGTTTGCATCACTTGAACTCAAAGTATTGGCTTGATCTTTATTTTTTAAAAAAAGAAGTAAAAAAAAAGGAAAAAAAGGATGATGAAGAAAAACAATCGCAATTTCAGATCCCAAACAAAAAGGATCTTTTTGCAATTTATTTCAAGTACAATGAAGTCATTTATGCTTCTTTGTGCCTCTTTATATAAGTTGTTTCCTTTTGTGTCTTTAATTCATTGTGTTCTAGTACTCTTTTCATATGTCTTTTGCTTCTTTTGAGGTTTTCTTATTTTTTTGGTTCTATTAATATTTTCCTTATTTTCTTTAATTCATTGTGTCTTTAAAGTCTTGATCTTTAGAGTGATCATCAATTATTAATTATTTCTTGAGATTTGTTGAGTTTGATTCTTTTAAGAACATAAAGAAGACTAACTTGAAAGAAAAATGGTAAGAGTGGTGAGATCATAGTAGGTAACAACCAATAAATTATGTGAAACACGAGTAATCATTATCTATTCAAGTGTAAACACATAAGGTAGTGTGTGAGGAACCATTTTCTTCTATTACAAGTAGATTTGTGTAGGTTATAAACATGGGTGGTGAAGGAAAGTCATAAGATAGTGGCATGAAATTGTTCATGAAAGCTATTGTTGATCAATTTTAACAGTTGAATGAAAGATTAGATGACATATAATCCCCGTCAAACTCCAAACCCTTTAGATAGTGTGTGATTAAGGAAGAGGAAGAAGATGATTTAGATAAGGAGGAATCAACATCCAAAATAGGCTAGAAATCTATTTCCAAAAAATATAGCAACCTAAGTAGCATCAAAATGAAAATTTCTATCTTTCAAGGCAAGAATGTTCTGGAGTTGTACTTAGAGTGAGAACGAAAGGTTAAGCATGTGTTCGATTATCAATAATACTCCAAGGAGAAGAAGGTAAAATTGGCAACCATGGAGTTCATTGATTATGTAAGCATATGGTGGGATCAATTTGTGATCAATATGCAAAGGTATAGAGAAAGATCTATTTGAACATGAGAGGACATGAAATTAGCAATCCCTAGCCATTTCTATCGTGATTTACTTAGAAAATTGCAAAATTTGGTGTAAGGTTTCAAGAGCGTGGAGGACTACTACTAGGAGATAGAGGTAGCCATGATAAGAGCTAATATGAAGAAGGGTCGAAAAGCTACCATGGCAAGGTTTTTTAAAGGCTTGAATAAAGAAAAAATTGATATTGTTAAGTTACAACACTATGTAGAGATAGAGGAGCTCTTACATAAAGCCATTAAGGTGGAGAAGTAACTCAAATCTAGAGGAGCCAAATCTAGTTCTTCATTAAGGGCTAGTTAGAAGGACAACAAAGCCATCACAAACCAAAGAAGAAGACAAAAGCAAAAGATGAGATTACTACTCTAAAAGGTAAAATTGAAATCAAAACTCCTTCTAAATCACATGATGTGAAGTGTTTTAGGTGCCAAGGATTCAATCATATTGCTTCTTAATGCCCAAACAAGAGAACCATGATCTTATTGAACGATGATGGTATTAAGAGTGTTAGCTCAAGCAATGATGAAATGCCGCCATTGGAAGATTGTTCAGGTATGGAGATTGAAGGACTTATTCATGGTGAAATGTTGGTGGCAAGAAGAGCATTGAGTGCACAACCTAAGGATGATGACTAAGAGCAACGTGATCAAATTTTCCATGCTATATGCCATGTGTAAGGCAAGGTATGTACTTTAGTTATTGATGGGGGTAGTTGCACCATTGTTGTTAGTTCATTGTTAGTAGAAAAGCTAGACTTGCATATCATGAAGCATCCTAAACCATACAAACTCACTTAGCTTAATGATTTTAGGGAAGTGAGGGTTAACAAGTGTTAGTTTTCTTTTTCCTTTGGCAACTATATGGATGAGGTCTTATGTGATGTTGCACCAATTCATGTCAGTCATATTTTGCTTTGTTGGCCATGACAATTTAATAGGAAGGTCACACATGATGGGTACAAAAATCGTTATTCCTTTGTACTTAATAATCTATGTTTTGTACTAACTCCTCTCAAACCATTGTAATCTTATGAGGATCAATTGAGAATAGAAAAGAGTTAAAATTGAGAGAAAAATACATTAGTAAGGAAGAGGAAAAGAAAGAAGGTATGTAAAAGAGAGAAAAAAGTAAGGAAGAGAGAAAATTTGAAAATAAAGAAAATGTGCAAAAGAAAGAAAAAAGTGAAAGTGTGGAAGAGAGAAAAATTGAAAAGAAAAATGTGCAAAAAAGAGAAGAGTGAAAAAAGATCTTGATTGTAAAAAAAAAAAAAAAAAGTAAGGTTAAAAGTGTTTTGATTACTAGTCAATAACTACTTGTACTCATGTACAAGGATGTTTAACTTTCTACTAAAATAATTAAGATATAAAAATAATTATTTTCTTTATCACTTTATAATATAGTAATATATTCAACTGTTATATTACCAAATACTTTATATGTATTAATTGTTCACGACTAAATATTTATTATTGATCGCTAATTGTTAATCACTGATAGTCGATTACTATCACTAAACTAAACAAGCTCATAAATTATAATTGGCTACTCTTTGGAGTGGGCATATATTATTTTTTTTGTTTTTGTTTCTTTATTTATATATTTTATTAAAATAATTTCAAATTTGATTAAAATTATATATCTAAATTTCATATTTGATATATTTTTTTATATGCATATCTATTAGTATTTACATATTTTTATTATTTTAATTTTTTATGAAAATGGTTGAGTCTTCCTTCATGAGTATGTTGTTTTTCATGTTAATTACTATCACCTCTAGATGTATCAATATTATACTAAATAATGTTTTAGTTTTATATGTCTTTTTATTAAATTTTATATGAAAATTTTATATTGCCCATAAATTTTATTTTAATTTTTATTTCTCGTACTACACTGATCGATCCATTCATTCACCGCCACACAAGAATTGTGAACCCATATGTACTACTATTACTAATAATAAAATAAAATATAAAATCAATTCCCTTTTCTCATCAATCAAACAAAAAGTCAAAATAAAAACCAAACCTAACAAAGTGAATCAAACAAATAATAACCTAACAATACAACATAATAGAGGTTGTAGTTCATCTGAAAAAATTATAAATGAAATTATTATTCCTATAAGAAAATTAAAATGATATGAAAATCAAGTCCAACAACAATCTAATAATAATTTTTATCTGTAGATTAATTTAACACAACATTTTGCTACTATTTGTTCAATAAAATAAAAATACATCTAGCGACAACCATAAAAATAATCATAATATTTTTCTTATATTTCTCGAAATGTCTATTGTCAAACAAATGGAACTTCTTTTTTTGGAATAATTTTTCATCCACTATTGCCATTTCCTTCTTTCCATTCTTGAATAAGAAACACCTCATTGATAACCTAGGAAACTACTTTTTTTTTTTTTCCTTTAAAGGATGGTAAAATTTTCATAAAATTTAGAAATCAATTTGTTTAATCACAAATTTTCTTAGTGAATACAAGCGTGTCACGTGTGTGAAATACACAAACTGTTAAAATAGAATGCGCTCTTAACTTCTAGATCAAACAACAATTGTATCCCCAAACTCTCTTACTACAGTTTGCTTAAATACATAAAAAAAAACCAAAAACTGAATGTAAATTGAAAATGGTAAATGATTGCAATATTGAAATTCAAAGATAAAATACTAGAAAAAGTAAAAAGAATGTTTTGTATTAAGTACTAGACAATGAGAAACAATTTTATGAAAAGAAATATAGTTAGAGTGATGAACTTGATTTGACAAAATGATTGGAAAAGTTGTTTGATTTGTTGAGAAATTGGACTTCTCTATGTTTGATTGGATCGGACGTGTAAGATTTGATGCTTGACCTTTTCTGTTGAGTGGCTCCCATTTATAGAGCCACAAGGAATAACATGTATGCAAATATGATTTCACGGTCTTCACTTTTGACTTGGTGCTTCATCTTTGCCTAGTGTTGTGGTGTTTTTATTATAGGATTTTAAGGATCTTTTTCCTGAAGAGAGCCCTAAGGGTTACCTCTCTTAAGAGGTATTGAACATTAAATAGACTTCCTACCCATGTCTACCATAACAAATCGATTAACTTATAGAGCTAATCTTAAGGAAACTAAGGAGATCCAAAGACAAGTAGATGAATTGGTACAAAAGGGATTTGTAAGAGAGAGTCTTAATCCATGTTTTGTTCCTATCAATCTAATTTCAAAGAAATATGGAATATGACGCATGTGTGTGGATTGTTGAGCCATCAATAAGATAACGGTAAAGTATAGGCATCCTATCCCTAACTTAGATGATATTCTTGAAGAGTCATATAACTGTTTCTTGTTTTCCAAAATTGATTTGAAAAGTGGCTATTCTCAAATTCACATGAAAGAAGGAGATCAAAGGAAAACTGCATTCAAAACTAAATATGGATTGTATGAATGGTTAGTAATGTCATTTGGTTTAATTATGCACCTAGTACATTCATGAGGACAATAAATCATGTTGTGTGTTTTCATAGGAAAATTAATGAGACTTTACTTTGATGACATTTTGATTTATAGTAAGAACTGAGAAGAGCATGTGAAACATTTGCATGTGTTTAATGAGTTAAGGAAACATCAACTGTATGCTAATCTTAAGAAGTGCAAATTTTGCATGGAATATGTTGTGTTTCTTTGATATGTTGCTAGTTCACAAGATATTAGTGTGGATAAAGAAAAGGTAAGGTGATAAGGGAATAGTCTATAATTAAGAATGCAAATGAGGTAAGAAGGGTCCATGGTTTAACAAGTTTCTATTGAAGGTTTGTTAAAGATTTTAGTGCCATTGTTCACTTTTGAATGAACTTGTTAAAAAGAATGTTGTTTTTAAGTGGGATGAAATGCATGAGCAAGCTTTTAATACTTTAAAAGAAAAATTAACTATTGCACCTTTGTTGTGTTTTGCCTAACTTTGACAAAGCTTTTGAGATAAATGTTATGCATTTGGAGTTGGAATAGGGGCTATTTTTATGCAAGATTCCAAACTAATTGCATATTTTAGTGAAAAGGTTAGAAGGGTGGTCTTGAACTATCCTCTTTATGACAAAAAGCTCTACGTATTGGTAAGAACTCTTCAATCATGATAGCATTTTTTGTGGCTAATGGAATTCATCATTCATTTTGATCATAAGAGTCTAAAGTTCTTGAAATCCTAAGGTGAGCTTAATAAGAGGCATGTTAAGTGGTTGGAGTTCATAGAAACATTTTCTTATGTAATCAAATACAAGTATGGGAAGGAAAATGTTGTAGTTGATGCATTATCTCGGTGGTATGCATTACTTCTTTGAAAACTAAATTATTTGGCTTTGGTTTGTTAAGGACTTATATGTTAATGATGTTGATTTTGGCCAAGTATGGAAAACAAGTATTAAAAGTACACTTGGTGATTTTTGTAGACACGAGGGATTCTTATTCAAGAAAAATAAATTGTGTGTGCCAATCTCTTTTATTCATGAATTAATTATTATGGAAACTCATAGGGGTGGCTTAATAGGACATTTTGAGGTGCAAAAGATTTTGACATATTACAAAAACATTTTTATTGGCCTAGTATAAGACATGATGTATAATTTATTTGTGATTAGTTCATTTCATGTAGGCATGCAAAGTTTAAAGTTAATAGTTTGTATACCCTTTCACCCATGCTTAGTGAACCTTGGATTGATATTTTCATGGATTTTATCATTGGTTTGCCAAGGTCTTCAAATGAGAAGGATAATATATTTGTTGTTGTTGATCAGTTTAGCAAAATGGCTTTTTTCTGTTGCATGTTCTAAAACTAATGATGCCGCATATATTACTGATTTGTTCTTTGAAAAGTGGTTCAATTGCATGGTATACCTAAAACCATCATTAGTAATAGAGGTATTAAGTTCTTAAGTCATTTTTGGTGCACTTTGTGGAGTAAATTTGGGACTAAACTATTATTTTCTACTATTGCACATTCTCAAATGGATGGACAAACTGAAGTAGTTAATAGTACACTCACTACTTTGTTACGCACTATCATTCAAAAGAACTTAAAATATTAGGAGAAGTGTTTGCCATATATTGAGTTTGCATATAATCATGTTGTTCATTCTACTACTTCTTTTTCTCATTTTGAAGTCCTTTAGATATTCTACCTTTGTCGACTAATAAGCGTGCTAATATTAATGGTAAGCAAAAGACATATTTTATGAAGGATTTACATGTTAAGGTTCAAGCAAATATTGAAAGAAAGAATGAAAAATATGCTAAGCAAGCTAATAAGAGGTGAAATAAAGTTATCTTTGAACTCAGTGATTAGGTTTAGGTGTATATATGCAAGGAAAGGTTTCATACATAAAGAAAATCCAAATTGCAATCAAAAGGAGATGGACTTTTTCAAGTTTTGGAGGAGATCAATGATAACGCTTACAAGCTAGATTCACCAAGCAACTATAGTAATGTTAGTGCTACTTTTAATGTTGCTAGTTTATCTTTATTTGATTTAAGTGATTCGAGAACAAATCCTTTCCAAGAAGGAGGGAATGATGGAGGTCAAAGTGCTAACAAGCCTTTCCAAAATCCATTATAAGGGATTAGAGGTCCAATGACTAGGGCAAATACTAAAAAAATGAACAAAAACATTGTAAGGATTGATTGTGGAGATATAAGAGGAAATTGGAGGATTTTCTTCAAGTCAAAACTAAGATATTTGTTCTTTAATTGCATGGGAGAAACCTGAAGTTAAAAACTATAAAGAAAGGACATTATGTTTGAAAGAAGAAACATGACACATGGCCATGCACCCAAAACACATAACCATGTCTCAAGTGGGCAAAAAAAAAAAAATCAAAACACATGGTCAGGACACATAACCATGCATCATACCATATGATCATGTCTTAAGACCAAGGTTTTGGGTAGTAAAGACTAAAAACGCATGGCTTCGCAATATGGTTGTGCATTAAGCCATCGTGTTTTGCTAGATTGAGACCTCTACAATGCATGGCCATGTCTTGTGGCCATGCATTTTAAGAACTTTCTATTTTCTCTTTCTGGTTAGCTGATTTTTGAGTTATTTTTGTCTTTTTTAGCTAGGCTTCTTATTTAGAAGGTGTTTCCTACTTAGATATGACTTTGTTTAGGAATTTTAGACCTTTTTTATGTAGAAAACTTCTTTTTGTAAGGCTCTATATAAGCCATAGCATTGTATTATGAAATTACATTATCTTTAATCATTATTATTTAATTTAAGCAAGTTTTATGCTTTGCTTTCTTATGTTCTTGGTAGAATACAAAATTAGACTTATTAAATGGAGTGATCAATCTTTGTTGCATCTTCAGGATTAGTTTTTAAGGGTTTAGTTTCCTTAGGGTTCTAATCTTTTGAATGATAACTTAGTTTCTAGCTTTCTCGAGCAAAGTTAAATCATATAAAGATTTTCTAGGGCGAGATACTTTTATTTTTATTCAATTTAATCTCATTTTTAATTAATTAAATTTATTATATAATTTATTTGATAATTTTATATTTAAATTTAAAAAATCTAAAAATTTTGAAATTTAAATTTATAATTTATAAATTTTTAATCTCTCATTTTAAAACAAAATTTTCTTTCATTCTCTTGTTAACGAATTAATTTTTATACTTTGAATAATAATTTGAAATAAAAATTTTAAAGAAATATTTAAAAAATCAATTCATGATTGTCAAAAAAATTTATTCTTAAAATAAAAATTAAGGATTTATTACTTTATTATTAAATATATAAAAACAAAATTTATAATTTTAGAATATAAAATTAGTATACAATTATTTATTTATCAACTAAAATAAAAATAATTGTTTAACATTTTTGCAAAAAATATTTAAATTGATTAAAAATATAAATATTATCTTAGTAAAATTTAAACTTAATTTTGAATTTGATTGAACTAAAAGAAAAAAAATATAAGGGTCAATTAAATCTAAATATAACTTTATTAAATGCTGATTTTAACTTGGGATATAATTGAATCTGATTCATCAAATTAGCGTATAATTAACTTAATTAGAAAGTTTAGATACAATTGAAAATTCATGAAAAGGTTTAAATTTTCTTAATCATTAAGACACAAATTTTTAACTCAAAAATTTTTGTCATAATAAATAAGTATATAAGATAAATTATGACATATACTCTTTTATCATAATATTTTATCACAATATAGTACTTATCAAATTACATATAAGGAAAAGTAATATTGTCATATAATATCTGCCACTGTATTAATAATTTAAAAATTATGATAAAATTATTTTATCACAATAAATAATTTTTATTATTACTAATTTATCATAATAAATTGTAATTTAGAAACATAAAAAAGTACAGTAAAATTAATAAATTTATTAACATATACAAATTTCATTATATTTTAAATATAAATGTCAAAGTTAAATTTAAATTTAAATTTAATTAAATAATCTAAATATTTTTTTTGAAATAAACTTCTTTCTTTATTTTAATTATTTTACTTTTATAGATTTAGTAATAATTTTTTTTATATTGTTACCAGATCAATTGGATCAGGTCACAAGTTGACTTATTTAATTTAATTTTGTCCTGACATATTGGATTGACCCTTATCTGACAAAAAAATTTTCAAATTATTTCAAATTTAACCCAAGTAAAACTTGAGTTCAAGTCACATTTTTTCAAACAGGTTCAAATGAAATTTTTGGATAGAATAAAAACCTACCACCACCGCTACTATCACTATAAACCAAGCCCAAGCCTACCAAATATTCTCTACACAATCCTTAAAATACAAAGGCCAGTAAAAAATAAGGTTGGGTATAACAATAACATAGATATATATAGGTAAAATATGATTGCATCCGTATGTTTTACTCTATCATATAACTTTGTCTCTTATTTGATTAAAATAAGTTGTAATATCCATGTGTTTTGACGCCCTTAACTTCAAAGTTCTTTCGCTCATTTTGCTATTGAATTTATATAAAATGACGGTAATATCTTTTTTTGATATTATATTTTCTTTCTTAGCAAATATGCATATTAATTATGATTCGTGAGGAAACTCTCCTATTATTAGCAAAGAAATAAAAGTCTTATGTAATGAATAGTGCAATTGAAATCAATTGCACAGTGGCAAATGTGTCTTTTCACTTTCTCTATTTTAAGCTCCCCTGCAAAACGACATCGCCTACCATTTGCTCTTATCTTTCGGGGGTACTTTCATAATTTGCCTCCTCAATTTCCCCTATCCCTCCACCAAAATGGTATCGTATTCCATGTTTTCCCAACAGCAATTGTAGTTCACATCCCACCCTCTCACGCGTGTCTTAAAAAACCGTGCTTCCATCTGGTACTTCTTAAATTATGTGTCAAGAGCATGCCTATAAAACAAAACTCATTGATTGCTTCCCGCAAGGACCATAATATCCCTTCTTCAACTTTAGCATCGCAACCCAGCCTGCCATTTCATGGGTTCTTATTGTCAATTTTATACTCCCAATTACCAAATTATCCTCCCTTCCCTGAAGGAATCTAACTAGTTTTCTTTGGTTTTGTTCTGTCGTTCGATAACCTACGTCTGCTTTAGTCTTTTATACTTCTCAACTAACCCAGAAACCGTAACCCTAAATCTCTATCATTCCTTCCCCTCTCATTGTACTCGTCGTTG
Source organism: Omphalea diandra (assembly GCA_949677035.1). Classification (NCBI taxonomy): domain Eukaryota; kingdom Viridiplantae; phylum Streptophyta; class Magnoliopsida; order Malpighiales; family Euphorbiaceae; genus Omphalea; species Omphalea diandra. The sequence continues at coordinate 24,866 of CATIWR010025339.1, forward strand.
TTGTTTGCACCAATAGACTATTTGCTTCAATTATTCTCTTTACATCTGATACCGTTCGCATTCCAACCCTTCTTTACCGTCCTCATTACTGTTTTTGTTTCCCTTCCCACGACTTCATCATTGTTTGTTATCCACCTTGATCTGTCATTCCCATTGTCTCTGCGTTCTCATTAACTAATATTGTTTACTGATCTATGTAGTTATGCCCATTTACATTGCTTTACACCACGTTGTTAATAATATGAAACGCCTTATTCATTGATTTGACTAACGCCTCCGTCAATCTTCCTCATTTTTCCCCCTCCACCGTCAGTTTTCTTCTTTATTATTTTCTCATGGAGATTTCTTACTTCTGTTCATAGATGCATTTCCAACTCGGCATTTTCACTATGATTCATCGCTTCATTCAAACACCTCCGTTATTTGTGCGCCATACTTTGCACTGTCAAAGGATTTTGTTTTCCTTATTCCATAACGTCTTACCTGCAAATCAATAATAATGGTTGGATTCATCTTAGGACCAGGACATTCCACCCTTTTTATGTTCTTTCTCATTTCTCTAGACTTTATTCCACTGATTACCTTATTCTATTTAGTTATCTACCTAGATGTTGACAGTTAAATAATGTTTAGAGAAATCGGTAAAAAAAAAATTTATAAAAATATTGTAGATGAAAAATTCTTTTGGAAAAAATGGTGGTCAACATTGTTCGTATGTTAATTAAACTGATAGACGTTGTTGTGCAAATATAGTTTGTTAGTTAGAATTTTTTGTTGTTCATCCGCTAGTTAAACTGACAAACAAATATCATTTTCGAGAATAATGGAAATCAGAGATTTCAGCAGTCAACGGGTTTAAATTTTTTTTTTATTTCATCCTCCAATTAAACTGGTGGATAAATTTATTTATTTTTATTCACATAAATAAAAATTTCTGCTTGCAACAGAGAGCAGAGATTCCCATATGAGAATCTCTTACATTATTTCTATCAAAAATGATGTTCGTTCGCTAATTTAATTAATAGACGAATAACAAAAAATTTTAAAAAAATTCAAATTAACAGGCCGTTTATGTACAGTAATGTCTGCAAATTTAATTGGCGAACAATCAGTATTGACCACCCCTATACACTAAATATTTTTTTATTTACTCTATTTTTATAAATATTTTTTTTGTTTATCTTATTTCTCTATTTTTTTTTTTACACTCATTTACAAATTAGCCCTTTATCTTCCTTTGTTGCATGTCATATTTCCACCATCACATGCCTTTGTTTCCTCTCCAACTTTAGTGAAATTGTAAATGAGATCCTCTGTTTGTTTTTGCATTCATTCTGTATGGATCTTCAACGATCTTCTATTCCATCTCCCTTCATTGCTCATACGCTTTCCCTTTCCTTTATTTTTTTCCTCAGCCATATAATGTAGGTCGCAGTTGCGGTATGAGTCTGGGCCTTTGGATTTGCTATAGTTGCTGCTATCAATCGCTTTTATTGCTCCCCTTCTATATACTCTAACACCAGCATTTTTATCTGTTTTGCTTCATTGACCACACACTTGAAGCATTGGTTAGAGCACGTGGGAAGGGTTGTAGCGTTTGATAGGGATGCTTCCTTCCAGCATTCGTGACGATGCATTTTGATGTTTCCTTTATGGGTACCACCATATTAAATGCACTATTACTGTCAGTATGGTTTGGTTGCAGCGTCTCCTCCCGCGGCTGCAGTGATGGCTTGCTGTTCGAAGATGCTCTCCATGATCCACACTATATAGCGCACTTTCTGATATTGCTCCTAATTGAATAAGATTGCTCCTAATTCTGCAGATTTTTTTTTTTCTTTTTTTTTCATCCATGAACTTTATAAAATTCTTATAGTTGGCCTTGACTGGTTCCATGTCCTTTCTAACATTGTAAATTTTTTCTATGCATTTTTATTTTGCTAAATGTTAATACTGTGTTACTACACCTTCCGCATGTCTATTCCGGCGTGCTTTGCAACTTTTTTCTCCAATTGGTTATGTGTTTTTATCTTTGGTGAATTCAATAGTAATGTTCTCTATAATGCAACAATACTCCCACCATTTCATTATATAAGGCATTTTAGTAAAAATTTTTTGTTCCATCTATAAGTCATTTTTAGATAACCAATGTATTATTAATTATTTTTTTTCTCATTTTATCCTTCTAGCCATTAATTGTTTATTGAAAATTTAAAATCTCTTTTGGCTAGTATTTTGCTTTTCCAAGATATGTTAATGGCAATTTGTTGTACAAAGATGCATTATGAATTTACTTTCAATAAGTAAAAACATAATTTTTTTACATATATCAAAGAAAATGGAGAAAAATCAAAACTTCATAGATTCCAAACCATTACTTACCTTAGAAAAGAAGAAAAAAAATATTGGATTTTGATTTGAATTACCTTACAAATCATGTGTTTGATTTGAAAGTATTTTGAGATTGAAATTTTAGGAGAAATGAATTTCAACATACTCAAGATGGAATAAAGTCATAAAATACAAAAAGAGAAATAGTAGAAGTGGAGTTCTTAGACTAATAAAAAATAATAATGACTTTATCTTTGTATTTTCCAAAATGAATGGTAATTTAGTCTTGGTGATTTATAAATAATTTAAATAACTACTTTTTAATCTTGATGAATTAGTTAAAATGCCTTATATAGTGGACGAAGGGCGTGACCTTCATTTAATTCAATAGTTTTAATCCTATTTAATCCAATAATAAATAATAATTTTTATCTAATCCAACTGTGAATTGTTAATTACAGTGTTATAGTGTAATAACGTAAACGACATTGTAATATTCACCTTACCTCTTTCAATTGTTTGTGTCTTCTCTTCCTCTTCAACGTTGCAACTTCATAGTTTATGCGACACGATAATAACTTTTATTTAATTTAATAATAAATTATTAATAATGGTGTTATAGCATAATAACGTAAACAATACTGTAACTTTCATCCATATCTCTTCCAATTGTCTCTGTCTTCGCTTCCTCTTCATCGTTGCTTCTTCGTAGTTTATGCGACAATGCTGCGTGTTTGATTGCAATGGTTATGTTTGTTTTTTTATTAGTTTTTTTAGATGTTTATTTTGCCGAGATGGGCTCCTTTTTTATCTGACCGTCGTATTGGTTGGAACATGTGTTCATGGGCTGTTATGGTCTTATTTTTAGGTGTTTTTGGATTTTTTTTTTCTGCATGGCCTCTTAGCGCGAGGCCGATTACAGTTTATGCCATCTGTCCTCTAACGTGAGCCGGCATCATAGTCAGCCCACAAAATCTAAAGCATAAACTTTTGTGGGTCCATTCCATGGACCTTTTTTCCATTTACTAGGCTTAGGTAATAACATAATTATGCTTGCTTCCAATTATTTCTATTTCATGTCGGGTCACACCACTCTCATGCCATACGTTTACTGTGACAGGGTTACTTGGCTAATCACACAGTGTAATCATTACTCATGCTATTTGTTTTCTATTTAACCTGCATGTGTAAGCGTGAAAATTATATGAGTATGTATGCCTTAACACAGTCCCACCATACCTATGCATGTCTTAATTGCATTATCTAAAGAACAGCCATTAGCTTTGCCTCTAATAATTTATTGTGTATACTCCTTATACTTTTCCAGATGCCCATTGACTTAAACATAAAATAAGTTGCATATGCAGTTGTTAGTGATATTAATGTTCCATCACTGTAGTCCAGATTTCAGCCCTTATTTTATCTTCTATTTGTATGTTCCTTGAAGTATGCCTCAGTTATTTCATGGCGAAGATTTAGTCCATTTATGGATTAATAATATAGATCATTTTTGTTCCTGCACTGGTTTTATACAAAGATAAACTGCAACATAATGGTATGCAATATATTTCTTATTAGTTTTAATTTAAAGTTCCATCATATATGGTTATGTATTGTGTGTACCAAATTAAATAATTTTACATGCAATTACATTTGTCATTCTTATTTTCTTCTACTATATTTGGATTGCACACATATTTATTAGTTAAAATATTTTGACAATTATATCTAATTCTTTTTAATTTTAATAAATTTAATTAAATTTGTAAAGGTTTTAGCAAGTATGACTAATTTGAGATTTTGTTTAAAATTAAACAATATGATCTATAATATATCATGCATATAAAATTGAATTTTAAACTTAATAGAATTCAATGAACACATCTTTTTTAAAATTCAATTTTAGATAGATAATATGTCAAATATTATCTAACATCTAATTTTGATCAAAATTTCAAATTGATTATAATTGTCAAAATTTTTATAAAATTAAGTAAATTTATCAAAATTAATACTCATCTTAAATTTTTTTTTTTACCAATCGGTTCACGTGTATGTGTGTACATACACCGCTATTCAACCATTTCTTTTTCATGTATTACATTTTATTAATAATTACATGCATGGTCACCATTTGGTCAACATATTTGTTACATGCTCATATTCACATGGACATAATTACTTAACTGTTGCGGCATCGTAATTGATGTTGTATCCTGCTTATGCATGACTATAAATTTGGCATGACACATATGGATGATGTTTTTAACATGATGCATATAGATGATGTTAAAATGTTTTTTTATTTTTCTCTAGGCAAGTTGCAATTCATGCGTGTAAACCCGATCCCTAGATTGCCCTTGTAAATAATGAGAAGAAGAAAAAAGTTTGAACAATTTTAGAAAATATGTATATATGATAAAAACAGAGAACCAACCTTATATACAGACCTACTTTCCTTGTATAAAAGCCTATAATTAGGCCTATAATCAAACCTATAATTAAATATATAATTAAGCCTATAATCAAGCCTATAATTAAACATATAATTATGATAATTACTAAAATTAAAAGATAAACACTAAATAAGAAATTTACAGTACAAAATATAAAAATATTCATATCAGTAACACATAGTATAGCCGAACGTTAACGTTAACAACGTTAGGAGCAGACGGAAAGCACATAACATTCGGCCAGTGAAGGATAGTTACATCTCTAACGTTCGAATAGCGAAAGACGGTTATGCAGTATCCATTTTTCTACATATTTCAAAATAATGAGGACAAACAAAATAGACACTATTTTTGGCATATCTGTGAATGGTCTAGAACCAATAAATGTATAAATAATTATTTTCTCTACAACCAAGTTACGTTTTTGCTAGAGTTTGTTTATTACTTGCTCCCCCTCTTAATCTCTCTACACTCTCAAACTCTCGTACTAACTTAAGTATTGAAATGACTGTAGATGACACAATCCTTTCAGTTTATATTTGTTCACTTATTTGACAGGTCATTTACCCTTTTCGACTATCAAAAGACCTTTAGATATTATTTCATAACAAAAGTAAAATGGTTTTATCATTAGGTTATCTAAAATTAAGAACAGTTTCATACCCTTTAAATATATATTGTCAACATTATATATGTAATGAAGTACAGTGATAACATGTATCAATGCTCTATGATAGTTATAATAATTAATTGAGAACACATATATAAGTGTCTCTACCATCTGAGAATGATCTGGGTTCTTGCTTCCACGGAGTAGGTTTCATAAAAAAGACTGAAATTAGTAATGAGAAATAAGGAAGAAGATGATAATGACGAGACACACCATAAAGAAGCAGGCAAATGAGAAGAACCCAAGTTGTTGATTAGACTATACAATTGCATGCATAATTCTACTAATTCTAACATCATCACCATCCTCAACAGTGATGTGACAAATTATATACTATCTGTAATTTTGCATAAATAAACACCATCAAAATATATGTTGTTCCTCCTTTGGTTTCTTGAACTCTTTTCAGTTTACTACTTTCTCTCAAGATACAAGGAATATTTATTCCGGGATTCTTTTATATATCAAGGGTGTGGTTATTAGTTTATCTTGCTTTATCACATATATTTTGTGTTGTCAGATCATTTGGTGTTTTCACATTTTTTAGATATAAAATTAATTCAGATTCGAATCAGATAATACTATTAGGATGATATATCTCTTTAGAAAATTTTAATGTAGTTGCATATTCAAAATTTAAACTCCAAACTTTTAGTTAAGCTAAAATGATAATTTATCAATTGATCCATACACTTGATAAACAAAATTGAAATATGGAAAAGAAAATTCAGTACTGTGGTAATAATAATTTTTTTTTTTTAAAAAAAAAGCTGATGCACTTGATTTTTCCAATACAATTCCAAAAACCCTGGCTTCCCTCCTGAATAGGGAATGTGAGATAGAAGCGAAGCCCTCATGCTAGTGACATATGTGCAGGTACCTTGTCCCGTTAGGCCTAGCTGTTGATCATCTGGCGAAGCCTGCCACATTCAAACACCCTAATATGGTTAAACAACATTTAATGTTAAAAGCATCCTAATTGACTACTTAGACTCTCGTTTTTAACCCATTTTGACACAATAATCCAAGGCATGTACTGAAAAAAAAGTATTCCACACAAAAAGCATATCAAAATAATTGAGGTACGACACGTGCACGGTAAGGATAGTATATAGTACCTAATAAATGTGATGTCCATATTAAACCATCAAATGTGCTCTTGCAAGTGTACTTATTATCACAAGTTTATGGGTTTATTAATACCTAATGTCTATATTATATTGTAAATTCCCCCAGGCTGAGGGTTATTTTGGGAAAAGTAAGTTGTTGCTTCTTAATTGCACCATATAAGTAGTGGGTGCCCCATACGGAAGCAATGCAGCTGAACTATTTTTATCTTCTCCCTTATTCTGAACAAGATAATCCTTTGCTTCTCAGTAACAAAAAAAAGGTATGCTTAATCTGATCTTATCATCCTCTAGCTAGTTCTACTTATGTAGTCTGCCATGGTCTTCACAATTTTATATATATATATATGTATATAAGGAACATTATAGTTATTAAGGGCGCTTCCTAGCTTATCTTTGACATTCTTCCTTTGGTGTTTCAAGGTCTTTGTTTCTTCTCTCTATTGTTTTCTGTGGCTGGTAACAGTTAGCTTTCGGGTTTTGGCCAACAGCTATCTTTCTATGTTTCTCTCCATTTTAATTGCCATGTCAAGGTCTTATGTTTCTTCATTTCTTGTTAATTTCAAGCTTTCTTGCTAGTCAATATTAATACAAACAACTTCACAATGTTATTATTCTTGCCATTTCTTAAAACCAGTCGCCTTTCTCTTTATTGCAGTTATTTCGTTTTACTCTTTCTCTTTTTTTTAAATACTAATTCATGCTTCATGAGAGGGTGTTGGCGTGTTGGGGTGGCAACCTCCAAAACCAATCATTTCCTATCTCCCTACTTTCTGTAAAAAGCAATTTTTTGTTCACCCATATCCTTATACAGTTCCATGTCTCGATGCTAAGCTTATCTAGAAGTAATATATATAAAGCTACATATGCAATTCTTTCTCCAAAAAAAAGAAAAAAAAACTTGAGTGCACTACATATAATCCTCATATCAAGTCTTTTACATTTTCTTAAAAAAAAAAAAAAAATTTCAATATCATTTTCCTTCTTTGGGTTCTTAGTTAAGTTTCATGTTTATATTTAAGTGTTTTTTTTTTTTTCCCCTCTGTATGACAAATATTATAGCACGAACATGGAGAAAACAAGTGTTACTAGTTTAGTAAGAACAAAATCCGACCAATTGGTGGAGACATTGGCGGGGTCATTCAAATCTCCACCACCAAATGAGGCAGGCGGAGGAATGTCGGAGAGCAGTGGCACCCTCTCGAGGAAGTCTAGCAAACGGCTGATGACTGCAGCCTCACCAGGGTGCGGTGGTGGCGGCAATAATAAGAACACACATATAAGGAAGTCAAGGAGTGCACAAATGAAGTTTGACTTGGATGACGTCAACAATGGAGCAGCTCTGAGCCGAGCCTCAAGTGCCAGCTTGGGCTTGTCCTTCTCCTTCACCGGATTCACTGTGCCGCCGGATGAGATAGCGGATTCCAAGCCTTTTAGCGATGATGACATACGTAAGTGATTTGCATTATTTCTCATGCAAACAGTTTTTTGTGGTTCACTAAAATATGGGTGGTGCAGGTTTATCCATTTAATTCTATAATAATCTCAAAAAAGAAAAATCGTGATCGGAAACTTTTCCCACAAAAGAATTTATACATAACGCAATTCCTGTCACAGCTGTGGTTTAATTAAATTAATAAATTTATTAATAACTTTTTCATTGAAATCATATTAAACTTATTTGTAAAGTTGAAAATTTATTGAGTTCAAACTTCAATCATATTAAATTTTTTAAAAAAAATTAAAAAATTTTACAAATTTTAATATCTAACTTTGAGAAATTATACATATATATAGTTAGAGATTAAAAATAATTTATAAACCCTTTATTTACAAAATTTGAAATATGTGAATTGTTGTTTCTTGTGACTATTTTGAAAAGACAGGATGCATTTTCATAAAGCATTTTCATATAAATGTAAGGTGAAATTGATTTTAAGTAATTTTCGGAAATGGAATCATATTATTATCAGTATAGAAATGGGAATGAAAGGCTATGAGCAAATGATTGGCAATGTAAGTGACCAACTCTTTGAATTTTGATGCAATATCCACTCAAAAAATGAACAGAAACATCCATTTTATAACTTTAAGAAAGTGAACATTCAGGACATCTTCAAGTGACTCTTTATTTTAAAAAATATATTTCATGCAATAAAGAGCATATTTATAAATATTTAAATATAAATAATAGAAAATTTTTATGAAGTCAAATAGATTCTCTATATTTTATTATTTATTTCACTTTATCTAATAAATATTTAATGTTTTAATTTTTTTCATTTTTTATTTTTATTTAATAATATTTAATATCTTTATTTCACTTTATTTAATAAATATTTTTAAAAAAGAAAAATATTTATTAATAAATTATTAATATATATTTTAAAATTAGAGTATATATTAATTATTATTGAAATAAAGAGCCAATTTTAACTCTTTAGATATAAAAAAGTCAAACTTATTTTTTATAATTTAAAAATAGAAAAATATTAAAATTTTTTTATGGAGATTAATTTAAGTAAAGAACCCATGATCCTCTTGTACGCAAAGGTTTGCTATTTGGCCTTGGAATATTGACAACCCACTGTGGAGAGTGGGGCCCAAATACCAACCCAAAGTAGAAACTTTCCCCACTTTTCAACCGCTTGATCGAATCTCAATCTCTGCCACGTCTTGCCTTGATTTAATTAATGGAGAGGGGAAAAACCATTATTTTTTTCTTAAAAATAAATCTACCATTTTTAGTTGTTGCAACATTTTTTCCCCTATTTTTCTTTAGTGCATCAGCAAGCAGCACTGATGGATCCCTGATTCTTTGTGTAAAGTTAAGACGTGAGATATGGTCTTATTTTCATTTATAAAAATTTGATTATTTTTCATTACTAAACATCAAAAAGAATAACATTTAATAATAATTTAATGTTAATCTACCATTTAATAATAATTTAATGTTAAATAAACACATATGCATAATTTTGGATAGGAATATTAATTATTAATATGTTTTTTTAAAAAATATTAAAAGAAATGTTTAAATTCATTTTTCTTAGGATATGTTCTTCTCAAATAGATGTATATGGTGCAACATCACATGCTTTTCATGGAAATGCCCTAAAAGTTTGAAATGCTTGCTATAATTTATTGATGAGAAAAAAGAAAGTGTCTCATGAACTTAACTTTTCTTCTTTTAGTTCTATTTTCTTTTTCTAAAAAATGTTGAGTGTTGATCACTAATTTGATTTTTATCTTTCCAAAATTTTTAAGAATTCAATAATAATGAATATTAAAAAAAGTTTATAAATATTTTAACAATAAATAATAATGAAGAATTCCATACTATTTTCCTTAATATATATATATATATATATATTCATCGGAAAGTAGTGATGCTTGACATTACACTACACACCTCTATAAATCAAGTAGGAGGCCAATGTGTTTCGACAACTGGTGACACTAAAATTAAGCAATTCCTATATGGGTCCCAAATATAGGTGAGATTACCCTTAACGTGGATGGCAAATAATGGGTTATTGGACCACAATTTCATACTAATTGGCTTGACTTATAGCTCCATTGTCTATGGGATAATTATTTTCAGTAGGGTTTTTTTGTTCCTTTCGTCTTGGCCACACTCACTCATCTAAATCATTGGGACCTTGATAAAGATTTTTTATGACTTTTTTTTTCTTTCTTTCTTGTAACAAAGATTTGAGTGCTTAAAGTGATGGGATATATAAATCATAACATTAATAAAGGGAAAATAAATAAATAAATGAAGAAGTTTTCCTTTTTCTTTATTGCTATTAATTGATTGATCATTTGTGTAGGGAAACTTGAATATGTAACCATATATATATATATATATATATATATATATATATATGGCTAAGACCATCCTTAACCACACAAACTTGTAAAAGAATCACTTCAGAAAATAAGTCATTATGTCAGTCAATTGAAAATGACTCAAATTAACTCGTAATTCAATAAATATATATAACCTTTCATGTAACCCAAAAGATTTGAAAAATCTCAAGAGTATCCATACCATTAATTACATTATAGTATCATCAAATTAATTCACATACAACATTTGAAGGTTTTTTTGCTCATATTATTCTCAAAAAAAAAAAAAAAAGATTCTATTGCTCATTAGTTTATCTATGCCGGTCACAGCTGAAGATCTTGAGGCCGGAACACGTAAACCGAAGTTTCAAACGGAACCCACGTTGCCAATTTACCTCAAGGTATTGCATGATATATAGAACAAAGCTTAAACTGCAATTATGCAGGTTGTATGTTTTAAAGCTACGCAGCAACATTCTTGTTCCTGTTCTTCATTAATTCTCCAAGAACATGCACTGGTGTGTGTTCAAAGCTTGCCTTTCCTGTAATGGTGCCACGGATTGATTTTATGTGCGTAATCAGGCAAAGATGGAGAGAAATATGTAGCAATCAACGCGATATCCATAGAACATGGCTAGCAATAGCATGGTCAGGTTCAGTCTTGTACAGAAAAAAGCGTTTAATGATGTGTACTGTCACATTGATGTACAAGACGTTCCCTTCTTTCCTTAAGAAAAGTACATGCACGTTTCTTCAACTTATTGAATGACAATTTTTTTTTTAAAAAAAAAAGTAATGCATTTGAAGATAGCAACCAATCTTCAACTTTGTTTCTTTGGATTTACTGCATGAATCGAGTTGAGTCGAATTGAACTCAAGCATTGAATATATAAGCAATGCTTCGAGATGGAAAGAAGGGTATGAACGATATGATATGTCCAAAATTTTTTTAAGGTTTTTGTCTTAAAAAAGTAGGTATTATAACTGCCTTGAAGTAACATGTGATGAAATTAGTTTGCTGAATTAAAGATTTGTTCCTTTTCTTTTTCTGGGTTGTCTGGAATCTGCAGTTCACAGATGTAACTTACAAGGTGATCATGAAGGGAATGACCTCCACTGAGGAGAAGGATATCTTGAATGGAATCACTGGTTCAGTTGATCCAGGTCAAGTCTTGGCACTCATGGGACCTTCAGGAAGCGGAAAGACTACACTCTT
>CATIWR010025369.1:0-10863 GCA_949677035.1 Omphalea diandra
TCTTTTTTTTATTTTAGATGTATCTCTACATATTTTTTTTGATATATATATATATATATATATATATATATATATATATATATATATATATATATATATATATCCTTCATATTATATAAAAATAATTCTGATTCCGTGTAATGCATAAAGAAATTTATATAATAATATATTTTAAATAATTTAATATTTATTTTTATTAAATAATTTATTAATTTATTGAATAATAAAAAATTAATATGCTAATAACAAACTATTATTTTATAAAAAATTATTATATAATTACATATTTTAAATAAAATGAATAGTAAATTAAAAAATATAATTAATTTATTATTATAAATTTTAAGAACAATAAATTAAAAAAATATAATTAATTTATTATTATAAATTTTAAGAACAATTTAATTATTTTAATAGAAAAAATAAAAATAAAAATTTCACTTTTTCTTGGCTTTTTAATTTTTTATTACTGTGTAAGAAAAGTTTATTATTATTATTATTATTAAATCTTAAAGAGGGAATAGCATGAAAAATTTCCATATTATTAAATTTTTAAAATTATTTTTAGGTGAAGATCTTATTATATGCTTATTATTGTTATTAATAAATCTTAAAGAGGAATAGTATGAAAAAGTTCCTACATTGTTATTTTTTAAATTACTTTTACATGAAAATCTTTTTATATGGTTAACTTTCTAAATTATGTTTACATAAAAGTTTTTATATATTAATAACATTTTCTATATTATTTTATTTTTAATTACTTAATTAATTATTAGATTACTTACTATATCATAAAACAAAAATATATTATAATAGATATTATATTGCTAGTACAATTATTTAACAAATTATAAATATTCGTTTAAAATTCAATCTAAGATCATAATTAATTATATATATTATTTTTTGACAAAATAAAGAAATATTTCGTATTAAACTAAATTGATGAAATTATTAGACCTTTAGACTTTTAGGTGATTATTTGATTGATAATATTCTAGGAGAGGTGTTGCAATATTTTCTTTGCTGAAACAATAACATTATAATAAGGAAAAAGAATCACCAATTAATCTTTGCTATGAAACATCATAATAAAGCTGGAATTTAGACATATAAGATCTCTTTTCCAGTTAGCAAAAAATTTGCAAAAAAAAAGTATTTAATTGTAAAAAATTAAAACTTACAATCATTCTAATTATTATTTATTTATATGTTCTAAAATTTAATAGTTTAAATAAAATAAATATAACTAATTTAATATATCTAAAAAATAATTATGTACTAAAGAAATTTAATTCTTCTCTATCTTTATTCTTTTCTTCAATTTTTAGGTCTAATTTTCCTCTTATTCTTCATCTTTTATTTATATTGGTTTATCGTGTATTTCAACTTTTTGAATATTAAATACTAAGATTCTCTTTTTCTCTAGGTTTTCATCTTGTTCTTTAGATATTTCATAAGAAATCGATATTAAATACTACAATTTGTAAAATTTACTTTTTTCTTTAGCTTGCAAAAATATATGAAACTAATTGGATTTCAAACTATTCTAACCTCATTATAGAACAAAAAGAATTGCAACTGTAGTAATATCTAATAAATGATTACTAGCCTCATTAATTGAAGCAATGTACTTGTTCATGGAACATCCAATCAATCTCAATGCTATCAAATAAAGTGACTTTGCTCCTCATCAACATCTATGATACTTAACTTTAACATGTGCCTTCAATTTAATTAAAATAAATAGTAAGAAAATAAATTAGTATCATTAATGAAAGTTATATTATTTGAATTTTTAAAAAGGATAAAAAAATATGAAGTACATACGTTTATTATATTCAGCATCATCTAAATTGCATATGTAGCATCTCATAAATTTTGGATTGTTTGAGTAAATCTTTTTATTACATTTTTTTTTTTGCAATAGTTGTTCCATGGTTCATCTTTGTTAATAATTGAACATATCACGGCCTCAAAAAAACATTCATATCCCTACAAAAAAATTATTATTATTTAGATTATTATAAGATATTGAATGTAAATATATTCATATTTTCATAAAAAAAAGTATATATACCTGATTTTGTTTTTGCAATACTGACTTTAAACAAACTTTCGGTGATTGCAACAATTTTTAGTGATGAAAAAAAATTATATTCTTTTCACGACATCAAAATGGTAACACTAAAATAAAAATTTAGAACAAAATATTAGAATGTATAATTTGTTAATTAAATATTAATATAAATTATGATATAGTATGCATATATACTTACAAATTGCGAAACTCTTCCACAATTGAAATGCTTGGATTAATTTGCATTGAAGTTATTATACTTGTATTGTATTCAATATTTTTTGTATGACAAATAAATTAAAGTAATTAGTTAAGTTAAAATAATATTTTATAAATATAAAAATATATCATTGATATATAAATGAATATCTTTGTAAAAGTAAACTTTTTATATTTGAGAATGCTATTATTGGTTGTGCTTTATATTCCTCAAATAAATTTTCTAAAATATCACCTTCATTGTCAGCATAATCTCCCCATAAAGTTAATGAGAATTTGTATAACCTATTTTTAGAAAATAAATATAAAATAACTATTAATTTGCATAAATATTATTTATACATGTAAATAATTAAACAAATGAAATATGAGATTATTACCCGGAATCAACAATTATGATATCCCTTTTCCTTTTTTCTCCTTTTGTAGTGGTATATGCTGATTTTACATAAACAATCATAGCCAAAATATCTAATAAGAAAAAAAAAAAAAGATGCTATATCATAGCATAATATATAATTATAATATAAATATGTTAATAGGTTGCATACCTATTATTTTGCTTGCTTTAGCATATTCGTGTAGATCTTTAAATGCTATAAAATTATAGGATAAAGCTTTTTGAGGAATACTAATTCCATGATCATCAACAATGGTGTATTGTGTGAGTATCAATTCATATTTTTCATGTACATTTGGAAACTTTTTATTGAACTCCTTTACTATGTTATCGGTAACTGAATAAGTCTTGCCAGCTTCAAATAAATTCTTGAATTTTTCAACTGCAGCACTAAACATCACAACTTGGATTTTAGTCCACTGTAAAAATAATTTTATTGCTCAAATAAACTATAATAAATAAAATGAAAATTATATATTCAAGAATATTTAAAAATTACTTACAGTATCATCCACCAAAATTAGCTTTCTTAATTGTCCATTGTCCTTGGTATAATATTCTATTGAACCTTAAATGAAGAACTAATACTTCAATAGTCCATTCTTTTTGTTCAACTTCAAGTTCATCTATTGTCAAAATGACTTCGTTGCTATTCTCTTTCATGTTTGATTTAACACCTAAAAAATTATTAAAAAATTAATAGTACACAAGTAATAAATACTATAGAACCATACGATGCACACCCACAAGATGCATCAACTTTAATTCAAAAAGACTAAAATCACAGCAGAACAAATAAATTTATATTAAATAAATTATTTTAATAAATTTAATATTTAAATTGCTATTGACCACAAGAAAGCTTCTTTCATTGCTATATGACGAACTCTTTATAATAAAATGTGCATAAACTGCAATGATACAAATGAACCATGCAAGAGAAAATTTCTATTTATCAACACTGCCTTTTTCAAATTAAAACCAAAATTAGCTCCGCCTACATTAAGCAAGACAATAAAAGTCACCAGGCAAATATCTCTCAGGTATATTTTACATTCCCAAGTTTATCAATTTAAATATTTGTTCAATTTTGTATCTTTAATTGGAATTTTCTATTTTCTGATAGCTCACAGTTTAATAACCTGTTGATCACGTAATTACACATCTCTGGCCTTTAATGCTTCCATTGTATCTTTTTAGTTTGAAAAGTTCATATCCTTCTACTTTTATTTTAAGCGTAAATCATTATTTCTTATTACATAGCTTATGGCATATTTTCCTCCAATAAAAATAGATAGAATAATAATAATAATAAAAAAAAAACTCTTCCACTAATATTTTTGTAAGACCGTCCCACTCCAACCCCCTTCCTCTTAAACTTCTACCCAAATCAAAAAAATTAATTACAAGAATCTGATCTGATTATCATTGTTATGTTGCCTGATTTGATAACGAGTGTTAATGATCGAGCAGTCTTTGAAGAAGCACTTGTCTGATGTCTAATTTATTACTAATTTTCAGTTAAAAGACTATCCCATTACGATGCACTTTTTGTATACATCCATGTCTCAATAAGAGAGCCAAATTTTGACATCGAAATAATATTCCTATTGTTAATAATACACATGAATAGACTGATATTTTGTTAGTAAAAGCAAAACGAATATATGGCAGAAAAAAAAATTAATGCGCTGTGCATTGACATAAGCATCATCAATTTTTGCAATAGTCGGACAAATATTAATTGAAACACGTTCTTCATCAACTGGATGCAAAGCAAATAAATAAAATTTATTTTCAGATATTTTACTAACCACCTCTTTGAAATTAGATTATTAGATCTATACAAGTGAGTCAAATTCTTTTGTTGACTTATACAATGCAAGTGACCCAAACGCTTATGAGATTTGCTGTGAAAACACTTCCTCTATTTATAATATAAAGTATTGATTATCCTTTTTCTATTTGGATTTTAATGCTTACATATAATATAATAATAAATAAAATTATTATCCTTTTTATTATATTTTTTATTTAGATTTTAATGATAAATGTAATTATAAATCCTTTTTCTATTTGAATTTTAATACTGACAAATAATATAATAATAAATAAAATTTTCTATCCCTAAACTGACCTTCAACTCAAAAATATTTTAATTGATTTAAAAATTTTACCTTGGCCTTTTCATCTTTATACACCAACATTTTACGTCTAGTTGTTGCCTTGTACGTGCTTACTAACCTAGACTTTACCACGAAGTCAAGAGCTATCAATAAAAGTGATATTAATATTCTCCTAAATTTTCATGGAGAAAATGTGAGCTACCAGTGGGACTCAAGTCATTGTTTTGTAATCTCCCATGCAGTGAACACACATAATAGCCTTTGCATCAATAAATTTTTATGTAGATTTCTTAAGAATTTACACAATTGAAAGTGATTCAATTTTGGTATAAAAGTTTTAATTTATTATCTAAATATTTTATCCAATAGTAACGTTAATCAAAATATGATAATAAATATAATATTTATACTTTAACTAACCTTTAAAACAAATGTTTTTTGATCGATTCATAAATTTTATCCTCTATCCATGCTATGCTTCCTGAGGTCCGTGTACTATGCTTATTTCTGCTATTGAGCCCCTTATACTTTTATTCATCCACATTAAGCCCTAAACTTTTATTTGTAGCCGATTGCTGCATTTTTTAATAGTAGCTTCATTAGAAGCTGAATAAGCACTAACAGAATGCCAGATCACATTGTGCTAGCTATGTGGCCTTTGTTTGCTTTATCAGTTGTGGGAGAAGCTCAAGGTTCCCAAAAAAGAAGTAGAAGTCGAAGACAACTACCTCTGGAACACCAAGCTGTGAAAATGGAGAATTCATAACAAGTAGACGCAAATGCTAGAGGAGCACAAGATTTAGACGCTAATGCTATAGAAGCATAACGATCTCGCAGAGTTGAAGATCCATATGTCTTTTACTGATTTTGTGGAAGTTTAGTCTAGTTGTACACCTCGAGGACAACAACAAATTCAGATAGAAAGTTCTTCAAATGTCTTCAAGATCAGGTATATGGAACAAAATTTTATGTAAGTTTTGTTAGTTTTGAAAATACTGGGAATTTTATTTTGGTTTTTACATTTGATGAAGGGTACCTTTGTGAACAATTTATTTAGCAAAATGAGAGATACACTAAAAGAGCTCAATTAATAAGGAGGCTAACACTGAGAATCAAAAAATGAAATGTATGGATATGCAAGTGAGGCTACTGCAACATTGAATGAGGAGATTACAATGTTAAAGCAAGAAATTAAAGGTTTGAAGAGGAGGCTACAGGAAGCTCATAAAGGAAGTATGAAACTAAAGCAAGAAAGAGACATGATTGTGCTTGGAATTTTGGTGTTGATGTGTTTCTTTTTAGTTGTGTTTGCTGAGAGAAATCTAGGACAATGATGTACAACAAATTGAGAAAAAAGGAGGTTGTTGTAAATTCATTTCCATTGTAAAAGATTGGGTGTAATTTGAGAATGTTATTTTTGTGCATGTAATTTGGGAAATAGAGTTGCAATATAGGAAAGAAATGCTTGTGAGAACAAAGTAATGAGTAGTGGAAGTTTATATTTGTAAAAACTTTTTCATATTGCCTACAAATTTTAGCCTAATTAATGTATCAAAATGATGTCCATTGGTTCATTGCAACTAATATATGCTCTTATTTTGCCAAATAATAACATGCAATTTATGTATCAAAATGATAACGTCCTTCCCAAACCGAGATCACATATAACAGTTTGGAAAATGACACTTTATATAACATATACCATATATAAGAAGATATTGTAAATATATAAGCTGTCTAAAATGACCGTTGAAAAAGCTTAGGGATTCAATAAAAATGACACTTTGTTAATATATTGCTCTCCAAATATTTGAAACAGAAGTTACAAACAAAATCAGGCTAATGTACAGTCAAGATAGGCCAAGTATAATGAACAAAAAACTATGCAAAATGCCTTAATCAAGAAAGCCAACACAATTCAAATTGTCCAAGCTTAACTAAGATATTCAAAAAATAAAAAAAATTTGCATCAATAGTCTTCACATCAATAGTTTTCATCGAGTTTGTCTCAAATCCCCTATCTTCAATGAACTATTCTTCTTCAATGGTTGAGACATTCTTAGTTGTTTGGCTTCATTCAATTATCTTCTAGTAATAGCTTGCTTCTCTTTCCATTGTAGGCCTTTATATTGGTCTCTAATTATAATCTGGTACAAACCATATGTATATCAATAATGTCACAAATATGTGAAACAATTGAAAACATCAAGTTACTTACACTTATAAGATTAGTTGACTTTGGCCTAAGAGAAAACCATATAGCCTGAGAAGAAGTTGCAAGATTAGTCTTTGTTAAACTTGATTTACGTTGTAATGATGGTGGTTGACTTGATGGAGCATGTCCTTGCTAATTGATTTTTTGCCTTTTTCCCTTGCTAGTAGTCTACAATCAAATAGAGCACACATATAAGTAACAAGGCAAAGTCATAACTCATAATGCAATGTATGAATACCTAATTGACATTTGATCTCTTTAGACAGCTTTTGACATTATGTCTTATAAATTTGCACAATTTATAGGTAATAATTCTTCCTTTTCTAGATGACTTTCTGACTTTTCTTGGTTCTTCCTTATATTTTCTTGTAGCCTTATTAGGTTTTCTTAGACCTTTCTTATATTCAAGAGGTACAATTGCTTCTTTAGTTGACTCAAGCCACATCATTCTCCCTCTCACTGGCTGTATGCACATTGTATATGCCTTCTTATAAGTGGACTTGTGGTACTAGTGATCTATATAGGCTTCAACTTGCTTTTGTTGACTATAAATGACACATATAGCATAGGGACATTTCTTTGAAACTAGTTGTACCTTGTGTTTGAGATCTTGATTTTATATATATATATATATATATGCCACTTTATAACCGTCATCACCATTAAACACCACACACCAATCATATAACTTCATTTTGTTCTTCTTCGTTTTCTTCATTACCTTAGGAGCCAAATCACTAATCCATGTATCCACTGATTTCTTTTAACTAGAAATCCTCCTCATAACTTGAACCTTTATGTCTTCAAGCATTGTTATGATGGACTTGCACCTTGCCTCTAATATCCATCCATTGAAAGTCTCAGCCAAGTTGTTATCAATAATGTCGTACCTCACATTTGTATGGAAGAACACTTTGTAAAAATAGGTGACATTGTACTCCATGCAATCATCAACTGTCCCATCTCCTAGCTTTTTAAGTTCCTTGACATGTTGTTTTAGTTCAACTTTAAATGTTGCTTTTGCACATCTCCAAAATACCACTTTTCTTTCTTCACCTTTCCACTTTCTTGCACCAAGTACCAAGTTGCATAAACATGTCTTGCGCATTTTTTTGTGCTTAATATTTGGCAATTTAACTCTTGTTGCACTCTTTAAACCTTGCCTCTGTGTGAGTGTGTGTGTGTATATTATTTACATTTTATACACACAATATATTTAACATAATACAAAATATTTCATGTCTCTAATAACATATCCTTTGTATAGCAAAAATCACTATCAAGCCTTCTCCATCTCTTAATGGCAAATCCTATTTTAGGCATCTTCATAACCAACTCCAATTCCACATGTTTTCAATTTCAATCACTGCCTACGCTATTGAGAACTTTTGGTCATTCTTATCCTTCCTAATTGCTCATAACAATTATCCTCTACACATTCCTTTTAGGAAATAACCATCTAATCCTACGATTAGTCTATAATCATTATGAAACCTTTCTTACAAGCATTAAAACACATATAAAACCTTCTAAACTTATTATCATCTAATGGATCATCATGATTGTCCCTATTAGCTATCACTATACATGTTGTTCTAGGATTACTAGCTTTAATTTATTTAACATAATTGTACAACATAGCATACTCTTGCTTATAGTCTCTTATGATCTCTTTCATCACTTTGTTCTTAGCATTCCTACACACATTAAGGTTCATATGTAACTTTAACTTTGATTTGCATAACCCCTTCAAAACCCTATGTTTAATATCAAGTTGGCTAATGATTCTATTCTTGAAGTGTTTTGCAACAAAATTGCTTAATACAAACATACTTTTGTGGACCTTATAACACTTGTGATGGGGATTATATGTCTTGACAACTAATGTATCATTAATTCCATCTTTACTAGCATAGAAAACCTAAGGGCAGCCTTTTAAACACTGTACCTTAACCCTGTCTGGTTCATTCTTTTTGAACCTCACTTCAACATATTTAAAGATGACATATAGCTATAACATCCCTCAATTCATCTACATTCCTAAAAATCATACTAAGGCAAAAAACAAGAATTTGTGTTGATGGGCCAAAACTAACTTTCGTATCATGTCTCCTAAATGCATCATCAACACATTCTTCATCAATTTATGTATAGTAACTACCATAGTCAGAGCAATCTAGTATTCACTACTATTTCCATCATTAGCTCTGCCACCTATCTCATCATCTTCATCTACTTCCTCTAACTCCTCTTCATCCATTTTAGGATCTTCATTATCATCTTGCTATTCATTCTCTACATTCTCTTTAGTAGTCACACTGTCAACATTAAATGCACCACATACACCTTTCTCCCTATCAATATATTCTCTAACTTTTTTCCTAGCTTCAATTAACTCTTTGTCTTCATCATCGAAGTGTCATACAAGTTTTATGGTAACTCATCAAAGGTTAGATGAGGTTCACTCTCTAGCCCTACATCATCTAACCCTTTTCCATCCTTCTGCAACCTAACATTATCTAACCCTACGTCATTTGCTTCATTCCTATTATCATTTTTCATTTCCTCCCAATCATCACTACTTAAAGCAACATTGTCATCTAACCAGGCCACGACTTTTTTTAACCCTTCCATAACCTCTTTTTCTTTCTCAATAACATCAATAAAAGGTTGTGGTTCAAATACACTGACAGATCCATCACTTATATTAACCCCATTGTGATCAATAAAAAATCAATTCTATCCCCATTATTTAGCATGCAACATATGACACTAACTTCTTTATCACCACTAACCTTTTCAAACTTTCCACTGATTAAGTCTTTATAATAAACTCCCCCAATATTTTCATACCTAAGTCTTTCACGTAAGACATTATAACAAGGTAGGAGAGTCTATTAAAATTTATTCCTTGTTTTACTCCTCTTACCAACCCATTTATATATACCCATTTCCCTTTTCTTAACATAAAACTACCCTTATGATTGATCACAAGATCAACACATATATCTATCATCCTGTTTTGCAACATCATAACAATAGAAAATAAGATCCAAAATATAGCCCCACACTCTTCATTGAAAAACATGCAAATACTATAAAAATACAACACCATTTGGGACCACAAACACAATAAACATTATAATATAAAACACTTACCTATTATGGAACTGACTAAAGAGGTCTACTACTACAATTAAAGATCTTGTTTTCTTTCTTCAATGAAGCAACATAGCTCCTTTCTCAACACGACGAGGGCCACCAAGCCTAGAGTCCACCAATAAATGCTTCTAATAATTGTGATAGGGATTTGCGAGAGAAAATGTTAATGATAGAGATTTATGAGAGAAAAATGCTTAGGGATTTTAATTTGCAATAGAGAAAATGACTTTAGGGATTCCAACTCAATGTGCCTTTCCTATGTCGCTAATGGTTTCAACTAATATTTCCACTTTTCTGTTCTAACATGCTTTTAATAGCGCGTATTAGTACTTAATCAGCTTCCTATGAAGCTATTATTAAAAAAGTGCGCAATCAGTTAAAAATAAAAGTTTAGAGCTTAATGTGGAAGAATAAAAGTATAAAGGCTCAATAGTAGAAATGGATATAACACATGGGCCTCAGGATATATTTAGCCTATGTATGAATGTATAAATATACATAATATGTATGTATAAATACGCATACATACACACACACACACACACACACACACACACATACATACACAAACACACACATATATGTGTATGTGCGTGTGTGTATGTATGTACATACACATATGTATCTATATATATATATATATATATATATATATATA